>JAVYIG010008097.1:0-93354 GCA_035222895.1 Strongylocentrotus droebachiensis
TAATATTTGTAATATATTTAAATTTTGATGTAACATTTGTAATATATTTAGATTTTTATGTAATATTCGTAATATATATAGATTTTGATGCAATGTTTGTAATATATTTAGATTTGTATGTAATATTTGATTTTGATTTTGTTTCATTATGCATGATTTATAGTCGTAAGTTTTAGTCATTCATATTTTGATCGTTTATTGTGTTGTATATTGACTTTGTAATTGAATAATGTCAGCTTCCCAGCTGTATGTTCGTTTTTTTTGCAATAAACCAAATCTATCTATCTATCTTTTCATTCTTTGCCATTACTCTTGATTGAATGAAAAACAAATGCTTAAAACAGTTATTTTGGGGTCAAAGCGGGGGGGTGGGGGTTCAACCCCCCAAAAAAAACCTGACTACAATGAATGTTTGTGGTTGAATGTTGTCAAATGTGTTTAGTGGGGACAATATGTATACATGACAGAATTATAATCATTTTTCCAACTTACTCTCCATGAGCCGTGACCTCAGATGCTCCTTCTCCTTCCTCCTCAGAAGAAGAGATGAATATTATCCTAACAAAAAATGAAAGAGAGGTGACTTTAGTACACTGTGGATAAAAAGCAATAAAAAAGCAATGCAAAATATGAAACAAAATTAGGCTTACATTTCATTCTATCTATAGTACTAAAACAGAGAGATCTGTTTGTTCGTTTGTCCCTACGGCTATGCAAATCACCATGCCTTGACGTATGACCCTCATCCTTGTACTGATAAATGCTTCTACCTTAAATGAGGTAATAACCAAACGGTATCAAATTGCATCAAACAGAATTTTTTTCAAAAACTTTTTGTGCCTAAAAAAAGACCACCCTTGCCAGCTATTCAAAGCCAAACTCAATTAGTTACGTGACGTGTGTACATGATGCATAACTAAGTTTTGTGTGCGCAGCAAAAGGATACAACTGCACTGATTGTCCATTCATAAACCAATGGAGGTGAGATAGCTGAGTCAGTAGAGCATCACATTATGACGGGATAGATCCCTTGTTCGATCCCTACCATCGGACCATGTTTGGTTTTGTTTAAGTCGGGGATAGCCAGTGTTTTTTCATAAACACGATATGGACTGGAATGGCATGATTTGTTAATAATGCGATGTTTTGATTTATATAGTGCCTAATATGATTTATAATCATCTCTTCAGCGCTTTACAATGATATTATTACCCCGGTCATAGGATATGATGCAAACCAGCACACACTCCCTGGGGAGGATCCCTTCCAAGTGGCTCATGGGCATTGAGAAGATCGTTCACATAATAAAGGCTTTCACCTCCTAAGTACGAGGTCCCCATTTATACACCAGGGTATATGGTGGAGAGCAGCAATGTGGATTAATTGTCTTGCTGAAGGATAAATGGGACGGGCATACATTGGGTTTAAACTCAGGATCTCACGATTTGAAGGCATGTGCTCTACCAATCTTGCCACACCACATCTGTCACGACGTTTTGAAAGCTTTGCATTTTTATGTTCAAACATTTTTTGAAATCTACAAATGTATGCTTGGGAACCTGTCTGCTGTTAGTGTTGATGTGTTTTGTAGACACGAGTCCTATAGTCAGCTTAATGGTATACTTTTAGTCAATTTGCAAGTGCTCAGAATTAATACCTTTCTTCAGCAAACAAGATTCTGACAAACGAAATATAACTAGAAAGTTTCAGATCATCTTGGTAGTTTGAGAAACAAAACTTTCTGTACAATTTCTATAAATTTCTCAGTTTTTTGTTTTTCCTTATATAGAGCAATAATATGCCTACATAAGCCGTGCTATTTTTCAGATTGAATAGCCTGTTGTTGTTTGTTTTTTTAAAACCTAGAATACTTTCTATTCTATTCTGTCTCCAGTCTATGCATTCATGAGTAATATGTAATGGCATGGTTGCCAAAATGTTTCTTTTGGGTTTTTGTGCATTTTTGTATCATTGAAAAGTATAATTCTGCATGTGGCAAGACTGTCAACATGCTCAAAGTGAAAAATGGAGAGCTAATTGACTGGATAATTCACATCTAGCCAAGCATTTCACCATAACAATGACAAAACTTACTCAGTTGCCATAAGGTACTTGTCCTGAAGTCTGTATGCTAGCTCTCAGGAACTCAAACTCGTTCGGGCTATTTACATCGCTCTAGTTGAATGAAGGAAATACAACTGAATAAGAGAATGCATGACTTTTAAGACTGTGATAATTTTATCTGCTTTCATGGCATATGGTATACGGTAGCCATAGGAAACAAGCCACAAGCCCAACAAATAGAAATATCACTTAATGAGATTAATACCTGCGTATCACCAATTCACTTGCCAAGTTACTGCAAACATTTTATACTGCATCTAAAAAATTAAAAAATTAAATGGCATTTTTTGGAAAAAATTGATGTTACGATGGCAACGCCTCATTTGACATACACAAAATGTAGGTCTTGCTTATTTGCACTTCAAGATCATTGTGTGTACCAAGTTTCATCAAAATTGCTGAACAATTGTGGAAGAAAAGTTCGCTCCACAAGGGTTTTATTTATATAAAAATGGTATATTTTTGGTGCGAAATTGTGGTTACCATGGTAACACCTTATCCAATATACACAAAAAATATGTATTGCATATCCTCAGCTCAAGAGCATCACGTTTCATAAAAATTGCTCTAAAAATTAAAGTATAGTTCGCTCAACAGGATTTTTATTTCAAAATGGCATATTTTGGAGCAAAATAGTGGTTACCATAGCAACGCCATATCCGGCATACACTAAAATTATGTCTTACACATCCTCACCTCAAGAGCATCTAGTGCTTAGAGGGGGATCCCCAAAGGAAGGACGGAGCCCCCAGGCTCTGAGGGGTCACCATAGAGTTGAACGGTGCCCCTAGACATCATTCATGCTCGGAAGTAAAGGGGCTCCCAATGGTGAGACAGAGCCTCCAGGCTTCATAGATACTTGGATGGGCAAAGCACCCGGTCTTATGATATGCTGAGAGGGGGTGCTCTAAAAGGGCAGTGCCCCTAGACTTCATTCATGCTCAGAAAAAGCTCCCAAAGAGATGGACAAATGGGCAGAAAGTGCATGATTGCCCCTGAATTAATCAAGCCCCCCCCCCCATTTATAGAACCTGTCTTAAGCAAGCCCCCCCCCCCCCCTGGCTACGCAAATCATAAAATAATTATAGTTCTCTTTTCTCTTTATAATATTAGACCCGTTATTAGGCAAGCAATCCCCCCCCCCCTTCTCTTCCACATTGGCTACGCCATCCACTAATGAGAGTTAGTTTTCTTTTTCACGCTATTAATTAAGCAAGCACCTCTTGGACCCCTTCGCCAATCAAAAATTGTAGTTTGGGCGCTAGTTCAGTAAGGTATCCAAAATAAAGCCTACTAAAACAGACCCCAAATTTAGGTAAATACTAATCAAATGTCGAAATAAAGATTATGATTTAAAAGGCGTTGTTTCTTACCTGTTTCGTGTCAATTTTCTTGTATTTGGGGGAGTATTTTACGGAAAAACATTGATTTTAGTATGCACTTTTTCACAGGTTTCACGCCAAACCGCTGCACAATGGTGGATTGCGTGCGGGCGCGCGCCTGTGTGAAGTTATCTACCATAATGAGGATCTGGGACAGAAGATAATATTTGCCAATTTAAGTATATCAAAAATGTATTAAATAAAATGAAATGGTCTTGATTACAGAGTGGTCTTATTCGTTATTACTATGTTGATGGGGGAGACAGAGAGAAGGAAAAAAGGGAAAGGGAAAGAGAATATAAAACAAGAAGAAAAGAGGGGGACGGGGGCGAAGGGCTCTAGCCTCCTCCCCTCCCCCCCGCCCAAAAATAAATAAGAGAGAGAGAGAGAGAGAAGGGAAAGGGAAAGAGAAGATCAAGGAAAGAAAGAAGAAGAAAAGAGGGAGACGGGGGCGAAGGGCTCTTGCCTCCCCCCCCCCCCTGCCAAAAAAAATAATAGAGAGAGAGATAGAAGGGAAAGGGAAAGAGAAGATAAAGGAAAGAAAGAAGAGGAAGAAGAATAAGAATAAAAGAGGGAAACGGGGGGGGGGGGCAAAGGGCTCTTGCATACCTATCTCTATCTCTATTATTTATTTTTAGGCGTGGGGGGGGGGGGGGAGGAGGCAAGAGCCCTTTGCCCCCCGTTTCCCTCTTTTCTTATTCTTCCTCTTCTTTCTTTCCTTTATCTTCTCTTTCCCTTTCCCTAATTTCCCTTCTCTCTCTCTCTCTCTCTCTCTCTTTTATTTATTTTTAGGCGGGGGGGGGGGGAGAAGGCAAAAGCCCTTCGCCCCCCTCCCTCTTTTCTTCTTCTTCCTCTTCTTTCTTTCCTTTGTCTTCTCATTCCCTTTCCCTTTCCCTTCTCTCTCTCTCTCTCTCTCTCTATTATTATTTTTTTGGCGGGGGGGGGGGGGGCAAAAGCCCTTTGCCCCCGTCTCCCTCTTTTCTTCTGTCCTTTATCTTCTCTTTCCCTTCTCTCTCTCTCTCTCTTATTTATTTTTTGGCAGGGGGGGGGGGAGGCAAGAGCCCTTTGCCCCCGTATCCCTCTTTTCTTCTTCTTCCTCTTCTTTCTTTCCTTTATTTTATTTTCATTAAGCAATCATATGTTTTCTCTTTAGTGATTTAGAAGTCTATTTAAAGCCCCACTTGTATTGTAGCTACTTGCTCCGAGCTCCCTCTAGGCTCTAGCATGTCTAGGCCTATACTATAAAAAACTTCCCCAATTTGTGCCTGTTGCCGTTGGTCCCCCATGTTCCTCTTTTTCTTATGTTAGTTGAGAGCTGAGTTAATGAGATAGCCACCCGTCAGTGACCTCGCTGTGTGGTCTAATCCCTTCTGGCCCAGTAGTATTGACGGTCTTTAATAGAGCCTCACTAAGTAGCCCCTTAGACCTAGTTAGTTCTGAAAGATTACGCCAAATTAAGCACATGGGACTGATCTCAGTCAATCCGATCAACCGCGCGATCCGATCATCAAGTTCAGTTTAATACAACATTACGGTTTAACACTTGGCAAAAAAAAACATAAACTTCTATATTCTGACATTTTACTAGTATACTTAAACACGTACTACACAAAAACACGATAATATGCAGGAATACTCATATAAACTCACCACGAAAATGATCAGGAAGCTTGAAGCCCGGTCGCACGTGTCCAGTCTCCCTAGACGCACCCACAGCGCTCTTACTTGAAATTCGATGCTCTGAACGGGTACATTTGGAATAAGCCCCCCCGTATGTGCCATTTGGTCGCGTTATCTGACCTGACGCGCCTTAACAATCCAACGCACCCTTTCGGCCAAACCGGGGGGGCTTTGAACGAATGGTCGCGTTCAGGTTAACACACCTCGACGCGACGCTACCCACCCTTATGGTATAAGCCCCTCATATTTCACTTGCAATGTGGGATTTCAGAATTCCATTTTCCGTTTACGTGTAATCTCTAAGGGAAATGTTTTGGTATATCGGTAACGCACTTGACTTCCGACCTCGAGGTCCCTGGTTCGAGTCCGGGCGTCTCCAACAATTTTTTTTCTTCACTTTTTTTTCTTTTTGACCTTTCACTGTACCATCTCCTTTGAATATTAAAACACGTACAATCGCAAATAATGTAATAAACAACCATATTTACTTTATTACCCTATTATCACTTGATTCATTATTCTTCATTCATCAATTCATATCTCAATACATCATTTTACATTAACATCATTTTATTGGGTAATTGAATTGAAGATGAGCATGATCATAAGAATTGAAGACAGACCACCTAATTCGTCCCCATGACGAATTAAATTTCTAGTTAGGTGGTCTGTTATCAACAGACCACCTATTGATTTCGTCAGAATTTTCTTTCTTTATTAGGTGGTCTGTTGTCAACAGACCACCTATTGATTTCGTCAGAATTTTCTTTCTTCTTTATTATTTCTTTATTTTTATTTATTTCTTCACTTTTTTGTGTGTCGGATAACGTAAGATTGGTTATGTCAATTTCTTTTAATTTTGGCACAGTCATAGGTCATTGTCATGACACGTGTCTAGAACATTTTCAAGGTCATCAAGTTATCGTGACGTCATCCAGGCGCCATTTTGTGAAATCACATTATCCATCATATCTTCATGATGCATCAGCAAAGGTCATTCATATTTATATCACATATACTTCAGGTCAAGGGTCAACATTTCATGTCATCAAAGGTCACATAAAGGTCATGACGCGCGCGTATGTGCGCGTAAAAATTTAAAATTGCTCAAAATCACTAAACTATTAAACGAGAGTACGAATCAGGTCATTTTAAGCATTTCAAAATTTTCCGTCCGTACATGTCCCCGCGCGCGTTGCGCGCGCTCATGACGCGCGGAAAAAGTCAAATTCAAAATATTTACATGATTTGGATTTCTCTTAACGTGATTGACAATTTACATTAATTTCAGTCACTCTTCATATTTCATAAGGCCGTGAACGTGCGTCAAAGTTCAAAATCCGCGCGTACTGCTATGGGCGATATAATGCAAATTTGATCAAAAACATGCCATTTTAAAAATCGAAATAGCTCTTCAGATAGTCCATTGACCCCCAATTTTTATATCATGGTTGGAGAAAGCATGAGTTGGAGATATGATTTCATACCACCCTGACTCGTACAAAGTGAAACAAAGTCATCATATTGGCATCTAAACTCAAACAAATGTATTTTGTTGATGACGTCATTTTTGTCATTGTTTATTTGAGATTATCTCACTTATCGGTGATCAATCTTCTCCCAGATTTTGATATGTTGTAGCTGAGATAATTTTCTATCAGAAATATGTCATTTGTTTTTCATTTAGATGACGTCATCACAGTTAAATATTCCATTAAAGGCGACAATGCATAATTTGTTATATTTGCGTGTTATGTCTATGGGAGGTCACTTTTTTCAAAACATGAATCTGCATGACAAGGTGTTTTGACCAGTATCTCGGTTGTTATTCAACAGTTTTCTCCCAAATTTTAGTATGTTGTAGCTGAGACTATTTGCTATCTAAATCACCCCTCATTTTTCCGATAAGATGTCAGAATCACGCTCATGATCATGATCATCATTATCATAATGATGATAATCATCCTCCTCAACATCATCATGATCATGATCATCATAATCATTACTATCAAGATCATCATCATCATAATCATCATTGTTTACATGTCTATATAACTTCTCCCTTTTTCAATATAGTAAATATTATAATCTATTATAAGACTTGAAGACAGACCACCTTATTCGTCTTCGTGACGAATTAAATTTCTAGTATTTTAATTGAATTTGTACAAAAACACAATTCAATTAAAATAAATTTGTGACCACTTTTTTGTGTGCACGATTACTCAAAATTGAACCGTCCAATTTCTTTCAAATTTAACACAGTCATAGGTCATCATCTTAAGACGTGACAGGAACATTTTCAAGTTCATCAAAATATCGTGACGTCATACAGGCGCCATTTTGTGAAGTGCTCTGAGAATCAACTCATGATCATATCTTCATAACCGTAAATCATTTCTCATTCATATTTATAACAATTATGGTCAATATACATCCGGTCAACTTAAGGTCAATAAACGCGCGCGTACGCGTCCGTCCGCGCGTCGGTGCGCGCAAAAATAAAAAATGCTCATAATCACTTTTTGATCAAATTAGAGTACGTTTTAGGCCATTTCAAGCATTTCGAGATTTTTGCGTGGGCACACCTTTGCGCGCGCATAAATTTGCGCGCGCGTTTGTGTTCGTAATGGTCTTACGCAAGCTAGAATCGCCTTTTTTGTCTATCATAGTATTGCCCATTTTATTCCGAACAATTTGATACCATTATTATTTCTTTATGACCATTAATAACGAAATGAGCGTCAGTTTAAGGTAAACGCCTGTGCGTGCGAGCTCTTGTAATACATAGCATATATGGGCAAAAACATGCCTATACGAAATACATTATTAACTGTATAGAAAAAAATATTATGGCTCGATCTGAAAAGTCAACGGCAAAATGCGTGTGAAACTAGTGAGCAATAATTGACCCAGTTGTACAATTCATCGCGCACCAGCTGCTGGTGATAATGACAATGTATATTACGTGTATAACAAAATGCGCACTATGCCCGAACTCCATTGTGACGTAACAATCACACCCTAGGCAAACTGATTGCAGTGTATCGAAAATTCGTCAGCATATTTTTGGAAAATTGATTGTATCTCGCTTAATGTTGATCAATTTTCTTCCAAATTTTGATATGTTGTAGCTGAGCTAATTTTCTACCAGAAACAGGCATTTATTTTTCATTTAGATGACGTCATCATAGTTAAATATTCGATTAAAGGTGACAATGCATAATTTGTCATATTTACGTGTTATGTCTATGGGAGGTCACTTTTTTTCAAAACATGAATCTGCATGACAAGGTGTTTTGACCAGGATCTCGATTGTTATTCAATAGTTTTCTCCCAAATTTTAGTATGTTGTAGCTGAGACTATTTGCTATCTAAATATTTCCTCAATTTTTTTAATCAGTTGTCAGGATCATGCTTGTGCTCATCATCATCATTAACATTATCGTTTTTATCATCATATAACATTATCATTATCATCATCATCATCACCTTTACTATCATGATCATCATCATGGTCATCATGATCATCATTGTTTACATGTCTATATAACTTCTCCCATTCTCAATTCTATCATAAGACTTAGACAGACCACCTTATTCGTCTTCGTGACGAATTAAATTTCTAGTTTATTATTATTATTATTTATGTATTTATTTTTATTTATTTCTCCACTTTTTTGTGCAACCGATTTCTCAATATCCATCCACCCTATTTCTCTTCATTTTGACACAGTCATAGGTAATCATCATGAGATGTGACAGGAACATTTTCAAGGTCATCAGATTATCGTGACGTCATCCAGGCGCCATTTTGTGAAATCACGTTATCCATCATATCTTCATGATGCATCAGCAAAGGTTATTCATATTCATATCACATATACTTTAGGTCAAGGGTCAACAGGTCATGTCATCAAAGGTCACATAAAGGTCATGACGCGCGCGTACGTGTGCGTCAAAATTTTAAAAAGCTCAAAATCACTTAACTACTAAAGGAGAGTACGAATCAGGTCATTTTAAGCATTTCAAAATTTTCCGTCCGTACATGTCCCCGCGCGCGTTGCGCGCGCTCATGACGCGCGGAAAAAGTCAAATTCAAAATGTTTACATGATTTAGATTCCTCTTAACGTAATTGACAATTTACATTAATATCAGTCACTCTTCATATTTAATAAGGCCGTGAGCGTGCGTCAAAGTTCAAAATCCGCGCGTACTGCTATGGGCGATATAATGCAAATTTGATCAAAAACATGCCATTTTAAAAATCGAAATAGCTCTTCAGATAGTCGATTGACCCCCAATTTTTATATCATGGTTGGAAAAAGCATGAGTTGGAGATATGATTTCATACCACCCTGACTCGTACAAAATGAAACAAAGTCATCATATTGGCATCTAAACTTAAACAAATGTATTTTGTTGATGACGTCATTTTTGTCATTGTTTATTTGAGATTATCTCACTTATCGGTGATCGATCTTCTCCCAGATTTTGATTTGTTGTAGCTGAGATAATTCTCTATCAGAAAAATGCCATATATTTTTCATTTGGATGACGTCATTATATTTAAATATTCGATTAAAGGCAACATTGCATAATTTGTCATATTTGCGTGTTATGTCTATGGGAGGTCACTTTTTTCAAAACAAGAATCTGCATGACAATGTGTTTTGACCAGTATCTCGGTTGTTATTGAACAGCTTTCTCCCAAATTTTAGTATGTTGTAGCTGAGACTATTTGCTATTTAAATATTTCCTCATTTTTTTAATCAGATGTCAGGATCATGCTCATGGTCATCATCATCATTAACATTATCGTTTTTATCATCATATAACATTATCACTATCATCATTATCACCTTTACTATCATGATCATCATTATGTTCATCATGATCATCATTGTTTACATGTCTATATAACTTCTCTCATCCTCAAATCTATCATAAGACTTAGACAGACCACCTTATTCGTCTTCGTGACGAATTAAATTCTAGTTAGGTGGTCTGTTATCAACAGACCACCTATTGATTTCGTCAGAATTTTCTTTCTTTATTTATTATTATTTATTATTTATTTTTATTTATTTAGCCACTTTTTTGTGTATCCGATTTCTCCATATCCATCCACCCAATTTCTCTCAATTTTGACACAGTCATAGGTCATCATCATGAGACGTGACAGGAAACTTTTCAAGTTCATCAGATTATCGTGACGTCATCCAAGCGCCATTTTGTGAAAATCCACTCATGTTCATATCTCCATAACGGATATTCATTGCTCATTCATATTTATCATGATTAAGGTCAATATCCGTCCGGTTAATTAAAGGTCAATTAACGGGCACGTACGCGTCCGTCCGCGCGTCGGTGCGCGCACAAAAATTTAAAATGCTCAAAATCACTTTTTGATCGAATAAGAGTACGAATCAGGTCATTTGAAGCATTTCAAAAATTTTCGTCCGTACTTGTCCCCGCGCGCGGTGTGCGCGCTCACAGCGCGCGGAAATGGTCAAATTCAAAATGTTTACAAGATTTGGATTCCTCTTAACGTAATTGACAATTTATATTAATTTCAGTCACTCTTCATATTTCATAAGGCCGTGAGCGTGCGTCAAAGTTCAAAATCCGCGCGTGCTGCTATGGGCAATATAATGCAAATTTGATCAAAAACATGCCATTTTTAAAATCGAAATAGCTCTTCAGATAGTCCATCGACCCCCAATTTTTATATCATGGTTGGAGAAAGCATGAGTTAGAGATATGATTTCATACCACCCTGACTCGTACAAAGTGTAAAAAAGTCAACATATTGACATCTAAACTCAACAAAATGTATTTTGTTGATGACGTCATTTTTGTCTTTGTTTAATTGAGATTATCTCACTTATCGGTAATCGATTTTCTCCCAGATTTTGATATGTTGTAGTTGAGATAATTCTCTATCAAAAATATGCCATTTATTTTTCATTTGGATGACGTCATCATAGTTAAATATTCGATTAAAGGCGACAATGCATAAGTTGTCATATTTGCGTGTTATGTCTATGGGAAGTCACTTTTTTCAAAACATGAATCTGCATGACAATGTGTTTTGACCAGTATCTCGTTTGTTATTCAACAGTTTTCTCCCAAATTTTTAGTATGTTGTAACTGAGACTATTTGCTATCTAAATATTTCCTCTTTTTTTCCAATCAGATGTCAGGATCATGCTCATGATCATCAATATCATTAACATTATCATTATCATCCTCATCATCGTCATCACCATTACTATCAAGATCATCATCATCATCATCATCATTGTTTAAATGTCTATATAACTTCTACCTTTCTCAATATAGTAAATAGTATAATCTACCATCAGACATGAAGACAGACCACCTTATTCGTCTTCGTGACGAATTAAATTTCTAGTTAGGTGGTCTGTTATCAACAGACCACCTATTGATTTCGTCAGAATTTTCTTTCTTTATTTATTATTTATTATTTATTTTTATTTATTTAGCCACTTTTTTGTGTATCCGATTTCTCAATATCCATCCACCTAATTTCTCTCAATTTTGACACAGTCATAGGTCATCATCATGAGACGTGACAGGAAACTTTTCAAGTTCATCAGATTATCGTGACGTCATCCAGGCGCCATTTTGTGAAAATCCACTCATGTTCATATCTCCATAACGGATATTCATTGCTCATTCATATTTATCATGATTAAGGTCAATATCCGTCCGGTTAATTAAAGGTCAATTAACGCGCACGTACGCGTCCGTCCGCGCGTCGGTGCGCGCACAAAAATTTAAAATGCTCAAAATCACTTTTTGATCGAATTAGAGTACGAATCAGGTCATTTGAAGCATTTCAAAAAATTTCGTCCGTACTTGTCCCCGCGCGCGGTGTGCGCGCTCACTGCGCGCGGAAATGGTCAAATTCAAAATGTTTACAAGATTTGGATTCCTCTTAACGTAATTGACAATTTACATTAATTTCAGTCACTCTTCATATTTCATAAGGCCGTGAGCGTGCGTCAAAGTTCAAAATCCGCGCGTGCTGCTATGGGCAATATAATGCAAATTTGATCAAAAACATGCCATTTTAAAAATCGAAATAGCTCTTCAGATAGTCCATCGACCCCCAATTTTTATATCATGGTTGGAGAAAACATGAGTTAGAGATATGATTTCATACCACTCTGACTCGTACAAAGTGTAACAAAGTCAACATATTGACATCTAAACTCAACAAAATGTATTTTGTTGATGACGTCATTTTTGTCTTTGTTTAATTGAGATTATCTCACTTATCGGTGATTAATTTTCTCCCAGATTTTGATATGTTGTAGCTGAGATAATTCTCTATCAGAAATATGGCATTTATTTTTCATTTGGATGACGTCATTATAGTTAAATATTCGATTAAAGGCGACAATGCATAATTTGTCATATTTGCGTGTTATGTCTATGGGAGGTCACTTTTTTTAAAACATGAATCTGCATGACAATGTGTTTTGACCAGTATCTCGGTTATTATTCAACAGTTTTCTCCCAAATTTTAGTATGTTGTAGCTGAGACTATTTGCTATCTGAATATTTCCTAATTTTTTCAATCAGATGTCAGGATCATGCTCATGCTCATCATCATCATCATCAATATCATCATCATCATCATCATCATCATCAATGTCACTATCATCATCATCATGGTCTGAAGATGATCATCATCAACATCATCATGATCATGATCATTATCATCATCATCATTAACATTATCGTTTTTATCGTCATATAACATTATCATTATCATCATCATCATCACCTTTACTATCATGATCATCATCATATTCATCATGATCATCATTGTTTACATGTCTATATAACTTCTCCCATTCTCAAATCTATCATAAGACTTAGACAGACCACCTTATTCGTCTTCGTGACGAATTAAATTCTAGTTAGGTGGTCTGTTATCAACAGACCACCTATTGATTTCGTCAGAATTTTCTTTATTATTATTTATTTTTATTTCTTCCCGTTTTTTGTTCCTAGGATAACTCAAGTTTGGTTCAGTCAATTTGATTCAATTTTGGCACAGTCATAGGTCATTATCATGAGACGTGACAGGAACATTTTCAAGGTCATTAGGTTATCGTGACGTCATCCAGGCGCCATTTTGTGAAATCACGTTATCCATCATATCTTCATGATGCATCAGCAAAGGTCATTCGTATTCATATCACATTTACTTTAGGTCAAGGGTCAACAGGTCATGTCATCAAAGGTCACATAAAGGTCATGACGCGCGCGTATGTGCGCGTCAAAATTTAAAATTGCTCAAAATCACTAAACTATTAAACGAGAGTACGAATCAGGTCATTTTAAGCATTTCAAAATTTTCCGTCCGTAAGTGTTCCCGCGCGCGGTGTGCGCGCTCACAGCGCGCGGAAAAGGTCAAATTCAAAATGTTTACATGATTTGGATTCCTCTTAACGTAATTGACAATTTACATTAATTTCAGTCACTCTTCATATTTCATAAGGCCGTGAGCGTGCGTCAAAGTTCAAAATCCGCGCGTACTGCTATGGGCAATATAATGCAAATTTCATCAAAAACATGTCATTTTAAAAATCGAAATAGCTCTTCAGATAGTCCGTCGACCCCCAATTTTTATATCATGGTTGGAAAGAGCATGAGTTGGAGATATGATTTCATACCACCCTGACTCGTACAAAGTGAAACAAAATCTTCATATTTGCATCTAAACTAAAGAAAATGTATTTTGTTGATGACGTCATTTTTGTCTTTGTTTAATTGAGATTATCTCGCTTATCAGTGATCGATTTTCTCCCAGATTTCGATATAATGTAGCTGAGCTAATTTTCTACCAGAAATATGTCATTTATTTTTCATTTAGATGACGTCATCATAGTAAAATATTCGATTAAAGGCGACAATGCATAATTTGTCATATTTGCGTGTTATGTCTATGGGAGGTCACTTTTTTAAAAACATGAATCTGCATGACAAGGTGTTTTGACCAGTATCTCGGTTGTTATTCAACAGTTTTCTCCCAAATTTGAGTATGTTGTAGCTGAGACTATTTGCTATTTAAATATTTCCTTATTTTTTCAATCACATGTCAGGATCATGCTTGTGCTCATCATCATCATTAACATTATCGTTTTTATCATCATATAACATTATCATTATCATCATCATCATCACCTTTACTATCATGATCATCATCATGGTCATCATGATCATCATTGTTTACATGTCTATATAACTTCTCCCATTCTCAATTCTATCATAAGACTTAGACAGACCACCTTATTCGTCTTCGTGACGAATTAAATTTCTAGTTAGGTGGTCTGTTATCAACAGACCACCTATTGATTTCGTCAGAATTTTCTTTATTATTATTATTATTATTATTTATTTTTATTTCTTCCCGTTTTTTGTGCCCCGGATAACTCAAGTTTGGTTTAGTTAATTTCAATAAATTTCGGCACAATCATAGTTCATTGTCATGAGACATGACATGAACATTTTCAAGGTCATTAGGTTATCGTGACGTCATCCATGCGCCATTTTGTGATATCACGTTTTCCATCATATCTTCATGATGCATACTCAAAGTTCATTCATATTCATATCACATATACTTCAGGTCAAGGGTCAACAGGTCATGTCATCAAAGGTCACATAAAGGTCATGACGCGCGCGTATGTGCGCGTCAAAATTTAAAATTGCTCAAAATCACTAAACTATTAAACGAGAGTACGAATCAGGTCATTTTAAGTATTTCAAAATTTTCCGTCCGTAAGTGTCCCCGCGCGCGGTGTGCGCGCTCACAGCGCGCGGAAAAGGTCAAATTCAAAATGTTTACATGATTTGGATTCCTCTTAACGTAATTGACAATTTACATTAATTTCAGTCATTCTTCATATTTCATAAGGCCGTGAGCGTGCGTCAAAGTTCAAAATCCGCGCGTACTGCTATGGGCAATATAATGGAAATTTGATCAAAAACATGCAATTTTAAAAATCGAAATAGCTCTTCAGATAGTCCGTCGAACCCCAATTTTTATATCATGGTTGGAAAGAGCATGAGTTGGAGATATGATTTCATACCACCCTGACTCGTACAAAGTGAAACAAAGTCATCATATTGGCATCTAAACTCAAACAAATGTATTTTGTTGATGACGTCATTTTTGTCTTTGTTTAATTGAGATTATCTCACTTATCGGTGATCAATCTTCTCCCAGATTTTAATATGTTGTAGCTGTGATAATTTTCTATCAGAAATATGCTATTTATTTTTCATTTAGATGACGTCATCATAGTAAAATATTCGATTAAAGGCGACAATGCATAATTTGTCATATTTGCGTGTTATGTCTATGGGAGGTCACTTTTTTCAAAACATGAATGTGCATGACATTGTGTTTTGACCAGTATCTCGGTTTTTATTCAACAGTTTTCTCCCAAACTTTAGTATGTTGTCGCTGAGACTATATGTTATCTAGATCAACCCTCATTTTTCCGATAAGATGTCAGAATCACGCTCATGATCATGATCATCATCATTATCATAATGATGATAATCATCCTCATCAACATCATCATGATCATGATCATCATAATCATTACCATCCAGATCATCATCATCATAATCATCAATGTTTACATGTATATATAACTTCCCCCTTTTTCAATATAGTAAATATTATAATCTATTATAAGACTTGAAGACAGACCACCTTATTCGTCTTCGTGACGAATTAAATTTCTAGTTAGGTGGTCTGTTATCAACAGACCACCTATTGATTTCGTCAGAATTTTCTTTCTTCTTTATTATTTCTTTATTTTTATTTATTTCTTCACTTTTTTGTGTGTCGGATAACGTAAGATTGGTTATGTCAATTTCTTTTAATTTTGGCACAGGCATAAGTCATTGTCATAAGACGTGACAGAAACATTTGCAAGGTCATTAGAATATCGTGACGTCATCCAGGCGCCATTTTGTGAAATCACGTTATCCATCATATCTTCATGATGCATAAGCAAAGGTCATTCATATTCGTATCACATAAACTTTAGGTCAAGGGTCAACAGGTCATGTCATCAAAGGTCACATAAATGTCATGACGCGCGCGTACGTGTGCGTCAAAATTTTAAAAAGCTCAAAATCACTTAACTACTAAAGGAGAGTACGAATCAGGTCATTTAAAGCATTTCAAAATTTTCCGTCCGTACGTGTCAACGCGCGCGTTGTGCACGCTCACAGCGCGCGGAAAAGGTCAAATTCAAAATGTTTACATGATTTGGATTCCTCTTAACGTAATTGACAATTTACATTAATTTCAGTCACTCTTCATATTTCATAAGGCCGTGAGCGTGCGTCAAAGTTCAAAATCCGCGCGTACTGCTATGGGCAATATAATGCAAATTTGATCAAAAACATGCCATTTTAAAAATCGAAATAGCTCTTCAGATAGTCCATTGACCCCCAATTTTTATATCATAGTTGGAGAAAGCATGAGTTGGAGATCTGATTTCATACCACTCTGACTCGTACAAAGTGTAACAAAGTCATCATATAGACATCTAAACTCAACAAAATGTATTTTGTTGATGACGTCATTTTTGTCTTTGTTTAATTGAGATTATCTCACTTATCGGTGATCGATTTTCTCCCAGATTTTGATATGTTGTAGCTGAGATAATTCTCTATCAAAAATATGACATTTAGTTTTCATTTGGATGACTTCATCATAGTGAAATATTCAATTAAAGGCGACAATGCATAATTTGTCATCTTTGCGTGTTATGTCTATGGGATGTCACTTTTTTCAAAACATGAATCTGCATGACAATGTGTTTTGACCAGTATCTCGGTTGTTATTCAACAGTTTTCTCCCAAATTTTAGTATGTTGTAGCTAAGACTAAATGTTATCTAAATCATCCCTCATTTTTCCGATAAGATGTCAGAATCACGCTCATGATCATGATCATGATCATTATCATAATGATGATAATCATCCTCATCAACATCATCATGATCATCATGATCATAATCATTACTATCAAGATCATCATCATAATCATCATTGTTTACATGTCTATATAACTTCTCCCATTTTCAATATAGTAAATATTATAATCTATTATAAGACTTGAAGACAGACCACCTTATTCGTCTTCGTGACGAATTAAATTTCTAGTTTTTATTTATTTCTTCACTTTTTTGTGTGTCGGATAACGTAAAATTGGTAGGGTCAATTGCTTTTATTTTTTAGACAGGCATAGGTCATTGTCATAAGACGTGACAGAAACATTTTCAAGGTGATCAGGTTATCGTGACGTCATTTAGGCGCCATTTTGTGAAATCACATTTTCAATCATATCTTCATGATGCGTCATCAAAGGTCATTCATATTAATATCACATATACTTCAGGTCAAGGGTCAACAGGTCATGTCATCAAAGGTCAAACAAAGGTCATGACGCGCTCAAACGCGCCCGTCAAAATTTAAAATTGCTCAAAATCACTTCACTATTAAACGAGAGTACGAATCAGGTCATTTTAAGCATTTCAACATTTTCCGTCCGTACGTGTCCCCGCGCGCGGTGTGCGCGCTCACAGCGCGCGGAAAAGTTCAAATTCAAAATGTTTACATGATTTGGATTCCTCTTAACGTAATTGACAATTTACATTAATTTCAGTCACTCTTCATATTTCATAAGGCCGTGAGCGTGCGTCAAAGTTCAAAATCCGCGCGTGCTGCTTTGGGCAATATAATGCAAATTAGATCAAAAACATGCCATTTTAAAATTCGAAATAGCTCTTCAGATAGTCCATCGACCCCCAATTTTTATATCATGGTTGGAAAAAGCATGAGTTGGAGATATGATTTCATACCACCCTGACTCGTACAAAGTGAAACAAAGTCATCATATTGGCATCTAAACTCAAACAAATGTATTTTGTTGATGACGTCATTTTTGTCTTTGTTTAATTGAGATTATCTCACTTATTGGTGATCAAGTTTCTCCCAAATTTTGATATGTTGTAGCTGAGATAATTCTCTATCAGAAATATGACATTTATTTTTCATTTAGATGACGTCATCATAGTTAAATATTCGATTAAAGGCGACAATGCATAATTTGTCATATTTGCGTGTTATGTCTATGGGAGGTCACTTTTTTCAAAACATGAATCTGCATGACAATGTGTTTTGACCAGTATCTCGGTTGTTATTCCACAGTTTTCTCCCAAATTTTAGTATGTTGTAGCTGAGACTAATTGCTATCTAAATATTTCCTCATTTTTTCAATCAGATGTCAGGATCATGCTCATGCTCATCATCATCATTAACATTATCGTTTTTATCATCATATAACATTATCATTATCATCATCATCACCTTTACTATCATGATCATCATCATGGTAATCATGATCATCATTGTTTACATGTCTGTATAACTTCTCCCATTCTCAAATCTATCATAAGACTTGGACAGACCACCTTATTCGTCCTCGTGACGAATTAAATTCTAGTTAGGTGGTCTGTTATCAACAGACCACCTATTGATTTCGTCAGAATTTTCTTTCTTCTTTATTATTTCTTTATTAGGTGGTCTGTTATCAACAGACCACCTATTGATTTCGTCAGAATTTTCTTTATTATTATTATTATTATTTATTTTTATTTCTTCCCGTTTTTTGTGCCCCAGATAACTCAAGTTTGGTTAAGTCAATTTGATTCAATTTTAGCACAGTCATAGGTCATTGTCATGACACGTGACATGAACATTTTAAAGGTCATAATGTTATCGTGACGTCATCCAGGCGCCATTTTGTGAAATCACATTATCCATCATATCTTCATGATGCATCAGCAAAGGTCATTCATATTCATATCACATATACTTCAGGTCAAGGGTCAACAGGTCATGTCATCAAAGGTCACATAAAGGTCATGACGCGCGCGTATGTGCGCGTCAAAATTTAGAATTGCTAAAAATCACTAAACTATTAAACGAGAGTACGAATCAGGTCATTTTAAGCATTTCAAAATTTTCCGTCCGTAAGTGTCCCCGCGCGCGGTGTGCGCGCTCACAGCGCGCGGAAAAGGTCAAATTCAAAATGTTTACATGATTTGGATTCCTCTTAACGTAATTGACAATTTACATTAATTTCAGTCACTCTTCATATTTCATAAGGCCGTGAGCGTGCGTCAAAGTTCAAAATCCGCGCGTACTGCTATGGGCAATATAATGCAAATTTGATCAAAAACATGCCATTTTAAAAATCGAAATAGCTCTTCAGATAATCCGTCGACCCCCAATTTTTATATCATGGTTGGAAAGAGCATGAGTTGGAAATATGATTTCATACCACCCTGACTCGTACAAAGTGAAATAAAGTCATCATATTGGCATCTAAACTCAAACAAATGTATTTTGTTGATGACGTAATTTTTGTCTTTGTTTAATTGAGATTATCTCACTTATCGGTAATCGATTTTCTCCCAGATTTTAATATGTTGTAGCTGAGATAATTTTCTATCAAAAATATGTCATTTATTTTTCATTTGGCTGACGTTATCATAGTTAAATATTCGATTAAAGGCGACAATGCATAATTTGTCTTATTTGCGTGTTATGTCTATGGGAGGTCACTTTTTTCAAAACATGAATCTGCATGACAATGTGTTTTGACCTGTATCTCGGTTGTTATTCAACAGTTTTCTCCCAAATCTTAGTATGTTGTTGCTGAGACTATATGCTATTTAAATATTTCCTCATTTTTTCAATCAGATGTCAGGATCATGCTTATGCTCATCATCAATATCATCATCATCATCATCAATGTCACCATCATCATGATCATCATCATCATAATCATTACTATCAAGATCATCATCATCATAATCATCATTGTGTACATGTCTATATAACTTCTCCCTTTTTCAATATAGTAAATATCATAATCTATTATAAGACTTGAAGACAGACCACCTTATTCGTCTTCGTGACGAATTAAATTTCTAGTTTTTATTTATTTCTTCACTTTTTTGTGTGTCGGATAACGTAAGATTGGTAATGTCAATTTGATTCAATTTTGGCACAGTCATAGGTCATTATCATGAGACGTGACAGGAACATTTTTAAGGTCATTAGGTTATCGTGACGTCATCCAAGCGCCATTTTGTGAAATCACGTTATCCATCATATCTTCATGATGCATCAGCAAAGGTCATTCATATTCATATCACATATACTTTAGGTCAAGGGTCAACAGGTCATGTCATCAAAGGTCACATAAAGGTCATGACGCGCGCGTATGTGCGCGTCAAAATTTAAAATTGCTCAAAATCACTAAACTATTAAACGAGAGTACGAATCAGGTCATTTTAAGCATTTCAAAATTTTCCGTCCGTAAGTGTCCCCGCGCGCGTTGTGCGCGCTCAAAGCGCGCGAAAAAGGTGAAATTCAAAATGTTTACATGATTTGGATTCCTCTTAACGTAATTGACAATTTACATTAATTTCAGTCATTCTTCATATTTCATAAGGCCGTGAGCGTGCGTCAAAGTTCAAAATCCGCGCGTACTGCTATGGGCAATAAAGTGCAAATTTGATCAAAAACATGCCATTTTAAAAATCGAAATAGCTCTTCAGATAGTCCATTGACCCCTAATTTTTATATCATGGTTGGAGAAAGCATGAGTTGGAGATATGATTTCATACCACCCTGACTCGTACAAAGTGAAATAAAGTCATCATATTGGCATCTAAACTCAAACAAATGTATTTTGTTGATGACGTCATTTTTGTCTTTGTTTATTTGAGATTATCTCACTTATCGGTGATCAATTTTCTCCCAGATTTTGATATGTTGTAGCTGAGATAATTCTCTATGAGAAATATGCCACTTGTTTTTCATTTATCTGACGTCATCATAGTAAAATATTCGATTAAAGGCGACAATGCATAATTTGTCATATTTGCGTGTTATGTCTATGGGAGGTCACTTTTTTCAAAACATGCATCTGCATGACAATGTGTTTTGACCAGTATCTCGGTTATTATTCAACAGTTTTCTCCTAAATTTTAGTATGTTGTAGCTGAGACTATTTGCTATCTAAATCACCCCTCATTTTTTCAATCAGATGTCAGGATCATGTTCATACTCATCATCGTCATCATCATCATCAATATCATCATTATCATGATCATCATCAATGTCACCATCATCATCATCATCATGGTCTGAAGATGATGATCATCAACATCACCATGATCATGATCATTATCATCATCATCATCATCATGGTCTGAAGATGATGATCATCAACATCACCATGATCCTTATCATTATCATCATCATCATTAACATTATCGTTTTTATCATCATATAACATTTTCATTATCATGATCATCATCACCTTTACTATCATGATCATCATCATGTTCATCATGATCATCATTGTTTACATGTCTATATAACTTCTCCCATTCTCAAATCTATCATAAGACTTAGACAGACCACCTTATTCGTCTTCGTGACGAATTAAATTTCTAGTTAGGTGGTCTGTTATCAACAGACCACCTATTGATTTCGTCAGAATTTTCTTTATTAGGTGGTCTGTTATCAACAGACCACCTATTGATTTCGTCAGAATTTTCTTTATTATTATTATTCTTTATTTTTATTTCTTCCCGTTTTTTGTGCCCAGGATAACTTCAAGTTTGGTTTAGTCAATTTGATTCAATTTTGGCACAGTCATAGGTCATTGTCATGATACGTGACTAGAACATTTTCAAGGTCATCAAGTTATCGTGACGTCATCCAGGCGCCATTTTGTGAAATCACATTATCCATCATATCTTCATGATGCATCAGCAAAGGTCATTCATATTTATATCACATATACTTCAGGTCAAGGGTCAACAGGTCAAGTCATCAAAGGTCACATAAAAGTCATGACGCGCGCGTATGTGCGCGTCAAAATTTATAATTGCTCAAAATCACTAAACTATTAAACGAGAGTACGAATCAGGTCATTTTAAGCATTTCAAAATTTTCCGTCCGTAAGTGTCCCCGCGCGCGGTGTGCGCGCTCACAACGTGCGGAAAAGGTCAAATTCAAAATGTTTACATGATTTGGATTCCTCTTAACGTAATTGACAATTTACATTAATTTCAGTCACTCTTCATATTTCATAAGGCCGTGAGCGTGCGTCAAAGTTCAAAATCCGCGCGTACTGCTATGGGCAATATAATGCAAATTTGATCAAAAACATGCCATTTTAAAAATCGAAATAGCTCTTCAGATAGTCCGTCGACCCCCAATTTTTATATCATGGTTGGAGAAAGCATGAGTTGGAGATATGATTTCATACCACCCTGACTCGTACAAAGTGAAATAAATTCATCATATTGGCATCTAAACTCAAACAAATGTATTTTGTTGATGACGTCATTTTTGTCTTTGTTTATTTGAGATTATCTCACTTATCGGTGATTGATCTTCTCCCAGATTTTGATATGTTGTAGCTGAGATAATTCTCTATCAGAATTATGTCATTTATTTTTCATTTAGATGACGTCATCATAGTTAAATATTAGATTAAATGCGACAATGCATAATTTGTCATATTTGCGTGTTATGTCTATGGGAGGTCACTTTTTTCAAAACATGAATCTGCATGACAATGTGTTTTGACCAGTATCTCGGTTGTTATTCAACAGTTTTCTCCCAAATTTTAGTATGTTGTAGCTGAGACTATTTGCTTTTTAAATATTTCCTTATTTTTTCAATCATATGTCAGGATCATGCTTATGCTCATCATCATCATTAACATTATCGTTTTTATCATCATATAACATTATCATTATCATCATCATCACCTTTACTATCAAGATCATCACCATGTTCATCATGATCATCATTGTTTACATGTCTATATAACTTCTCCCATTCTCAAATCTATCATAAGACTTAGACAGACCACCTTATTCGTCTTCGTGACGAATTAAATTTCTAGTTAGGTGGTCTGTTATCAACAGACCACCTATTGTTTTCGTCAGAATTTTCTTTATTATTCTTTATTTTTATT
Source organism: Strongylocentrotus droebachiensis (assembly GCA_035222895.1). Lineage (NCBI taxonomy): Eukaryota > Metazoa > Echinodermata > Echinoidea > Camarodonta > Strongylocentrotidae > Strongylocentrotus > Strongylocentrotus droebachiensis. The sequence continues at coordinate 23,326 of JAVYIG010008097.1, forward strand.
TCTTCCCGTTTTTTGTGCCCAGGATAACTTCAAGTTTGGTTTAGTCAATTTGATTCAATTTTGGCACAGTCATAGGTCATTGTCATGACACGTGTCTTGAACATTTTCAAGGTCATCAAGTTATCGTGACGTCATCCAGGCGCCATTTTGTGAAATCACATTATCCATCATATCTTCATGATGCATCAGCAAAGGTCATTCATATTCATATCACATATACTTCAGGTCAAGGGTCAACAGGTCATGTCATCAAAGGTCACATAAAGGTCATGACGCGCGCGTATGTGTGCGTCAAAATTTTAAATTGCTCAAAATCACTAAACTATTAAACGAGAGTACGAATCAGGTCATTTTAAGCATTTCAAAATTTTCCGTCCGTAAGTGTCCCCGCGCGCGGTGTGCGCGCTTACAGCGCGCGAAAAAGGTGAAATTCAAAATGTTTACATGATTTGGATTCCTCTTAACGTAATTGACAATTTACATTAATTTCAGTCACTCTTCATATTTCATAAGGCCGTGAGCGTGCGTCAAAGTTCAAAATCCGCGCGTACTGCTATGGGCAATAAAGTGCAAATTTGATCAAAAACATGCCATTTTAAAAATCGAAATAGCTCTTCAGATAGTCCATTGACCCCCAATTTTTATATCATGGTTGGAGAAAGCATGAGTTGGAAATATGATTTCATACCACCCTGACTCGTACAAAGTGAAATAAAGTCATCATATTGGCATCTAAACTCAAACAAATGTATTTTGTTGATGACGTCATTTTTGTCTTTGTTTATTTGAGATTATCTCACTTATCAGTGATTGATTTTCTCCCAGATTTTGATATGTTGTAGCTGAGATAATTCTCTATCAGAAATATGTCAATTATTTTTCATTTATTTGACGTCATCATAGTAAAATATTCGATTAAAGGCGACAATGCATAATTTGTCATATTTGCGTGTTATGTCTATGGGAGGTCACTTTTTTCAAAACATGCATCTGCATGACAATGTGTTTTGACCAGTATCTCGGTTATTATTCAACAGTTTTCTCCTAAATTTTAGTATGTTGTAGCTGAGACTATTTGCTATCTAAATATTTCCTCATTTTCTCAATCGGATGTCAGGATCATGTTCATACTCATCATCGTCTTCATCATCATCAATATCATCATTATCATCATCATCATCAATGTCACCATCATCATCATCATGGTCTGAAGATGATGATCATCAACATCACCATGATCATGATCATTATCATCATCATCATCATCATGGTCTGAAGATGATGATCATCAACATCACCATGATCATGATCATTATCATCATCATCATTAACATTATCGTTTTTATCATCATATAACATTTTCATTATCATGATCATCATCACCTTTACTATCATGATCATCATCATGTTCATCATGATCATCATTGTTTACATGTCTATATAACTTCTCCCATTCTCAAATCTATCATAAGACTTAGACAGACCACCTTATTCGTCTTCGTGACGAATTAAATTTCTAGTTAGGTGGTCTGTTATCAACAGACCACCTATTGATTTCGTCAGAATTTTCTTTATTATTATTATTATTATTATTTATTTTTATTTCTTCCCGTTTTTTGTGCCCCGGATAACTCAAGTTTGGTTTAGTTAATTTCAATAAATTTTGGCACAATTATAGTTCATTGTCATGAGACATGACATGAACATTTTCAAGGTCATTAGGTTATCGTGACGTCATCCATGCGCCATTTTGTGAAATCACGTTATCCATCATATCTTCATGATGCGTACTCAAAGTTCATTCATATTCATATCACATATACTTCAGGTCAAGGGTCAACAGGTCATGTCATCAAAGGTCACATAAAGGTCATGACGCGCGCGTATGTGCGCGTCAAAATTTAAAATTGCTCAAAATCACTAAACTATTAAACGAGAGTACGAATCAGGTCATTTTAAGCATTTCAAAATTTTCCGTCCGTAAGTGTCCCCGCGCGCGGTGTGCGCGCTCACAGCGCACGGAAAAAGTCAAATTCAAAATATTTACATGATTTGGATTCCGCTTAACGTAATTGACAATTTACATTAATTTCAGTCACTCTTCATATTTCATAAGGCCGTGAGCGTGCGTCAAAGTTCAAAATCCGCGCGTACTGCTATGGGCAATATAATGCAAATTTGATCAAAAACATGCCATTTTAAAAATCGAAATAGCTCTTCAGATAGTCCGTCGACCCCCAATTTTTATATCATGGTTGGAAAGAGCATGAGTTGGAGATATGATTTCATACCACCCTGACTCGTACAAAGTGAAACAAAATCTTCATATTTGCATCTAAACTAAAGAAAATGTATTTTGTTGATGACGTCATTTTTGTCTTTGTTTAATTGAGATTATTTCGCTTATCAGTGATCGATTTTCTCCCAGATTTCGATATAATGTAGCTGAGCTAATTTTCTACCAGAAATATGTCATTTATTTTTCATTTAGATGACGTCATCATAGTAAAATATTCGATTAAAGGCGACAATGCATAATTTGTCATATTTGCGTGTTATGTCTATGGGAGGTCACTTTTTTCAAAACATGAATCTGCATGACAAGGTGTTTTGACCAGTATCTCGGTTGTTATTCAACAGTTTTCTCCCAAATTTTAGTATGTTGTAGCTGAGACTATTTGCTATTTAAATATTTCCTTATTTTTTCAATCAGATGTCAGGATCATGCTTTTGCTCATCATCATCATTAACATTATCGTTTTTATCATCATATAACATTATCATTATCATCATCATCATCACCTTTACTATCATGATCATCATCATGGTCATCATGATCATCATTGTTTACATGTCTATATAACTTCTCCCATTCTCAATTCTATCATAAGACTTAGACAGACCACCTTATTCGTCTTCGTGACGAATTAAATTTCTAGTTAGGTGGTCTGTCAACGACAGATCACCTATTGTTTTCGTCAGAATTTTCTTTCTTTATTATTATTATTATTTATTTTTATTTCCTACACTTTTTTGTGCCATAGATAACTCAAGTTTGGTTCCGTCAATTTCATTCAATTTTGGCACAGTCATAGGTCATTGCCATAAGACGTGACAGTAACCTTTTCAAGGTCATCAGTTCATCATGACGTCATCCAGGCGCCATTTTGTGAAATCACATTATCCATCATATCTTCATGATGCATAAGCAAAGGTCATTCATATACATATCACATATACTTCAGGTCAAGGGTCAACAAGTCATGTCATCAAAGGTCACATAAAGGTCATGACGCGCACGTACGCGCGCGTCAAAATTTTAAAATGCTCAAAATCACTTAACTATTAAAGGAGAGTACGAATCAGGTCATTTTAAGCATTTCAAAAATTTCCGTCCGTACTTGTCCCCGCGCGCGGTGCGCGCGCTCACAACGCGCGGAAAAGATCAAATTCAATTTGTTTACATGATTTAGATTCCTCTTACCATAAATGACAATTTACATTAATTTCAGTCACTCTTGACCTTTCATAATGCCGTGAGCACGCGTCAAAGTTCAAAATCCGCGCGTACTGCTATGGGCAATATAATGTAAATTTGATCAAAAACATGCTACTTTATAAATCGAAATAGCTCTTCAGATAGTCCGTCGACCCCCAATTTTTATATCATGGTTGGAAAGAGCATGAGTTGGAGATATGATTTCATACCACCCTGACTCGTACAAAGTGAAACAAAATCTTCATATTTGCATCTAAACTAAAGAAAATGTATTTTGTTGATGACGTTATTTTTGTCTTTGTTTAATTGAGATTATCTCGCTTATCAGTGATCGATTTTCTCCCAGATTTCGATATGTTGTAGCTGAGATAATTTTCTACCAGAAATATGTCATTTATTTTTCATTTTAATGACGTCACCATAGTAAAATATTCGATTAAAGGCGACAATGCATAATTTGTTATATTTGCGTGTTATGTCTATGGGAGGTCACTTTTTTCAAAACATGCATCTGCATGACAATGTGTTTTGACCAGTATCTCGGTTATTATTCAACAGTTTTCTCCCAAATTTTAGTATGTTGTAGCTGAGACTATTTGCTATCTAAATATTTCCTCATTTTTTTAATCAGATGTCAGGATCATGTTCATACTCATCATCGTCATCATCATCATCAATATCATCATTATCATCATCATCATCAATGTCACCATCATCATCATCATCATGGTCTGAAGATGATGATCATCAACATCACCATGATCATGATCATTATCATCATGATCATCATCATGGTCTGAAGATGATGATCATCAACATCACCATGATCATGATCATTATCATCATCATCATTAACATTATCGTTTTTATCATCATATAACATTTTCATTATCATGATCATCATCACCTTTACTATCATGATCATCATCATGTTCATCATGATCATCATTGTTTACATGTCTATATAACTTCTCCCATTCTCAAATCTATCATAAGACTTAGACAGACCACCTTATTCGTCTTCGTGACGAATTAAATTTCTAGTATTTTAATTGAATTTGTACAAAAACACAATTCAATTAAAATAAATTTGTGACCTCTTTTTTTGTGTGCACGATTACTCAAAATTGAACCGTCCAATTTCTTTCAAATTTAACACAGTTATAGGTCATCATCGTAAGACGTGACAGGAACATTTTCAAGTTCATCAAAATATCGTGACGTCATCCAGGCGCCATTTTGTGAAGTGCTCTGAGAATCAACTCATGATCATATCTTCATAACCGTAAATCACTTCTCATTCATATTCATAACGATTAAGGTCAAAATCCGTCCGGTCAACTTAAGGTAAAAAAACGCGCGCGTACGCGTCCGTCCGCGCGTCGGTGCGCGCAAAAATAAAAAATGCTCATAAACACTTTTTGATCAAATTAGAGTACGTTTTAGACCATTTCAAGCATTTCGAAAATTTTGAAAATTTTCGCAAGCATAAATTTGCGCGCACGTTTGTGTTCGTAATGGTCGTACGCAACCGAGAATCGCATTTTTTTTGTCTATCATAGTATTGCCCAATTTATTCCGAACAATTTGATACCATGTTTATCTCTTTATGACCATTAATAACGAAATGAGCGTCCGTTCAAGGTAAAGTCCGTTCGAACCCTCAATTAACTCATGACGTCATCGTGATTGCCTCCGTTCAAGGTAAATGTCCGTGCGTGCGAGCTCTTGTAATACATAGCATATATGGGCAAAAACATGCCTATACAAAATCCATTGTAGCTCTTCAGAATGGATAGATACCCCCAGTTTTTTTTCATATTTAGATAGATTATGAGTCGGAGATATGATTTCATGTCTCATTTGACCCTCAATTAACTAATGACGTCATCATTTATAATAGCATTCATCATAATTGACACTGATTAATATGTTTGATATTGTATATTTATTTTCAATATGTAATACTGTTCTATTAATGTATTCAGACCTAATTGTTTGTTTTATCTTTTTAATTGTATATACATGTTTTACAGGGCCTCATGGAAGACCAACTTGTTGTTGAATGGGCTACCCTGGTGAAATATAAATAAATAAAAAAAAAAAAAAAAAATAAAAATAATGGCCTCCAAACTCAAAATTTCAACTTGCATATTATGACGTCAGCATATTTTTGGAAAATTGATTGTATCTCTGTAAATATTAATCAATTTCCATCCAAACTTTGATATGTTCTAGCTGAGACAAATCTCTAGAAATAAAGTTTGACGTATTTTTAATTTTGACAATGGCATCATGGCGTATTTTTGCGATTAAAGGAGGCATGTCAATTTTCACATTTTGCGTGTATTCTCTATGGGACATGACTTTTTCTCAAAACTGGATTCTACATTCTTGTCTTTCGCGAGCAATATCTCCGTCGTTTTATCTTCGTTTACGCTGAGCTTTGAGTATGTTGTAGCTGAGACAATGAGCTATCACAAGTGTGTGCCCTTTATTTTTCGATCAGATGCCGGTATCATGCTCATATTTCACTTACAAAGTGGGATTTGAGAATTGTATTTTCCGTTTCCGTGTAATCTCTATTGGAAATATTTTGGTATATCGGTAACGCACTTGACTTCCGACCTCGAGGTCCCTGGATCGAGTCCAGGCGTCTCCAACAATTTTTTTTCATCAATTTTTTTACTTTTTGACGTGTCAATGATCATGAAAATTGAAGACAGACCACCTAATTCGTCCCCATGACGAATTAAATTTCTAGTTTATTATTATTAGGTGGTCTGTTATCAACAGACCACCTATTGATTTCGTCAGAATTTTCTTTATTTATTTATTATTATTATTTATTTTTATTTCTTCCCGTTTTTTGTGCCCAGGATAATTCACAGTTTGGTTTAGTCAATTTGATTCAATTTTAGCACAGTCATAGGTCATTGTCATGACACGTGTCTAGAACATTTTCAAGGTCATCAAGTCATCGTGACGTCATCAAGGCGCCATTTTGTGAAATCACATTATCCATCATATCTTCATGATACATCAGCAAAGGTCATTCATATTCATATCACATATACTTCAGGTCAATGGTCAACAGGTCATGTCATCAAAGGTCACATAAAGGTCATGACGCGCGCGTATGTGCGCGTCAAAATTTAAAATTGCTCAAAATCACTAAACTAATAAACGAGAGTACGAATCAGGTCATTTTAAGGATTTCAAAATTTTCCGTCCGTAAGTGTCCCCGCGCGCGGTGTGCGCGCTCACAGCGCGCGGAAAAGGTCAAATTCAAAATGTTTACATGATTTAGATTCCTCTTAACGTAATTGACAATTTACATTAATTTCAGTCACTCTTCATATTTCATAAGGCCGTGAGCGTGCGTCAAAGTTCAAAATCCGCGCGTACTGCTATGGGCAATATAATGCAAATTTGATCAAAAACATGCCATTTTAAAAATCGAAATAGCTCTTCAGATAGTCCATCGACCCCCAATTTTTATATCATGGTTGGAAAAAGCATAAGTTGTAGATATGATTTCATACCACCCTGACTCGTACAAAGTGAAATAAAGTCATCATATTGGCATCTAAACTCAAACAAATGTATTTTGTTGATGACGTCATTTTTGTCTTTGTTTATTTGAGATTATCTCACTTATCGGTGATCGATCTTCTCCCAGATTTTGATATATTGTAGCTGAGATAATTCTCTATCAGAAATATTCCATTCATTTTTCATTTTGATGACGTCATCATAGTTAAATATTCCATTAAAGGCGACAATGCATAATTTGTCATATTTGCGTGTTATGTCTATGGGAGGTCACTTTTTTCAAAACATGAATCTGCATGACAAGGTGTTTTGACCAGTATCTCGGTTGTTATTCAACAGTTTTCTCCCAAATTTTAGTATGTTGTAGCTGAGACTATTTGCTATTTAAATATTTCCTTATTTTTTCAATCAGATGTCAGGATCATGCTTGTGCTCATCATCATCATTAACATTATCGTTGTTATCATCATATAACATTATCATTATCATCATCATCATCACCTTTACTATCATGATCATCATCATGGTCATCATGATCATAATTGTTTACATGTCTATATAACTTCTCCCATTCTCAATTCTATCATAAGACTTAGACAGACCACCTTATTCGTCTTCGTGACGAATTAAATTTCTAGTTATTATTATTATTATTATTATTCTTTATTTTTATTTCTTCCCGTTTTTTGTGCCCAGGATAACTTCAAGTTTGGTTTAGTCAATTTGATTCAATTTTGGCACAGTCATAGGTCATTGTCATGACACGTGTCTAGAACATTTTCAAGGTCATCAAGTTATCGTGACGTCATCCAGGCGCCATTTTGTGAAATCACATTATCCATCATATCTTCATGATGCATCAGCAAAGGTCATTCATATTCATATCACATATACTTCAGGTCAAGGGTCAACAGGTCATGTCATCAAAGGTCACATAAAGGTCATGACGCGCGCGTATGTGCGCGTCAAAATTTAAAATTGCTCAAAATCACTAAACTATTAAACGAGAGTACGAATCAGGTCATTTTAAGCATTTCAAAATTTTCCGTCCGTAAGTGTCCCCGCGCGCGGTGTGCGCGCTCACAGTGCGCGGAAAAAGTCAAATTCAAAATGTTTACATGATTTGGATTCCTCTTAACGTAATTGACAATTTATATTAATTTCAGTCACTCTTCATATTTCATAAGGCCGTGAGCGTGCGTCCAAGTTCAAAATCCGCGCGTACTGCTATGGGCAATATAGTGCAAATTTGATCAAAAACATGCCATTTTAAAAATCAAAATAGCTCTTCAGATAGTCCATTGACCCCCAATTTTTATATCATGGTTGGAGGAAGCATGAGTTGGAGATATGATTTCATACCACCCTGACTCGTACAAAGTGAAACAAAGTCATCATATTGGCATCTAAACTCAATCAAATGTATTTTGTTGATGACGTCATTTTTGTCTTTGTTTAATTTAGATTATCTCACTTATCGGTGATCGATTTTCTCCCAGATTTTGATATGTTATAGCTGAGATAATTTTCTACCAGAAATATGTCATTTATTTTTCATTTAGATGACGTCATCATAGTAAAATATTCGATTAAAGGCGACAATGCATAATTTGTCATATTTGCGTGTTATGTCTACGGGAGGTCACTTTTTTCAAAACATGAATCTGCATGACAATGTGTTTTGACCAGTATCTCGATTATTATTCAACAGTTTTCTCCCAAATTTTAGTATGTTGTAGCTGAGACTATTTGCTATCTAAATATTTCCTCATTTTTTCAATCAGATGTCAGGATCATGTTCATACTCATAATCGTCATCATCATCATCAATATCATCATTATCATCATCATCATCAATGTCACCATCATCATCATCATCATGGTCTGAACATGATGATCATCAACATCACCATGATCATGATCATTATCATCATCATCATCATCATGGTCTGAAGATGATGATCATCAACATCACCATGATCATGATCATTATCATCATCATCATTAACATTATCGTTTTTATCATCATATAACATTTTCATTATCATGATCATCATCACCTTTACTATCATGATCATCATCATGTTCATCATGATCATCATTGTTTACATGTCTATATAACTTCTCCCATTCTCAAATCTATCATAAGACTTAGACAGACCACCTTATTCGTCTTCGTGACGAATTAAATTTCTAGTATTTTAATTGAATTTGTACAAAAACACAATTCAATTAAAATAAATCTGTGACCACTTTTTTGTTCCCACGATTACTCAAAATTGAACCGTGCAAATTCAATTAAATTTGACACAGTCATAGGTCATCGTCTTAAGACGTGACAGGAACATTTTCAAGTTCATTTAAATATCGTGACGTCATCCAGGCGCCATTTTGTGAAGTGCTCTGAGAATCAACTCATGATCATATCTTCATAACCGTAAATCATTTATCATTCATATTTATAACGATTATAGTCAATATCCGTCCGGTCAACTTAAGGTCAATTAACCCGCGCGTACGCGTCCGTCCGCGCGTCGGTGCGCGCAAAATTAAAAAATGCTCATAATCACTTTTTGATCAAATTAGAGTACGTTTTAGGCCATTTCAAGCATTTCGAAAATTTTGCGTAGGCACACCTTTGCGCGCGCATAAATTTGCGCGCACGTTTGTGTTCGTAATGGTCTTACGCAACCTAGAATCGCCTTTTTTGTCTATCATAGTATTGCCCATTTTATTCCGAACAATTTGATACCATGTTTATCTCTTTATGACCATTAATAACGAAATGAGCGTCAGTTTAAGGTAAATGTCTGTGCGTGCGAGCTCTTTTAATACATAGCATATATGGGCAAAAACATGCCTATACGGAATACATTATTAACTGTATAGAAAAAAATATTATGGCTCGATCTGAAAAGTCAACGGCAAAATGCGTGTGAAACTAGTGAGCAATAATTGACCCAGTTGTACATTTCATCGCGCACCAGCTGCTGGTGACAATGACAATGTATATTACGTGTATAACAAAATGCGCACTATGCCCAAACTCCATTGTGACGTAACAATCACACCCTAGGCAAACTGATTGCAGTGTATCGAAAATTCGTCAGCATATTTTTGGAAAATTGATTGTATCTCTGTAAATGTTGATCAATTTTCTTCCAAATTTTGATATGTTGTAGCTGAGCTAATTCTCTACCAGACATATGGCATTAATTTTTCATTTGGATGAAGTCATCGTAGTGAAATATTCGATTAAAGGCGACATTGCATAATTTGTCATATTTGCGTGTTATGTCTATAGGAGGTCACTTTTTTCAAAACATGAAACTGCATGACAATGTGTTTTGACCAGTATCTCAGTTGTTATTCAACAGTTTTCTCCCAAATTTAAGTATGTTGTACCTGAGACTATATGTTATCTAAATCACCCCTCATTTTTTAGATAAGATGTCAGAATCATGCTCATGATCATCAATATCATTAACATTATCATTATCATCGTCATCATCGTCATCACCATTACTATCAAGATCACCATCATCATTGTTTACATGTCTATATAACTTCTACCTTTCTCAATATAGTAAATAGTATAATCTACCATCAGACATGAAGACAGACCACCTTATTCGTCTTCGTGACGATTTAAATTTCTAGTATTTTAATTGAATTTGTACAAAAACACAATTCAATTAAAATAAATTTGTGACCACTCTTTTGTGTGCACGATTACTCAAAATTGAACCGTCCAATTTCTTTCAAATTTAACACAGTCATAGGTCATCATCTTAAGACGTGACAGGAACATTTTCAAGTTCATCAAAATATCGTGACGTCATCCAGGCGCCATTTTGTGAAGTGCTCTGAGAATCAACTCATGATCATATCTTCATAACCGTAAATCATTTCTCATTCATATTTATAACAATTATGGTCAATATACATCCGGTCAACTTAAGGTCAATAAACGCGCGCGTACGCGTCCGTCCGCGCGTCGGTGCGCGCAAAAATAAAAAATGCTCATAATCACTTTTTGATCAAATTAGAGTACGTTTTAGGCCATTTCAAGCATTTCGAGATTTTTGCGTGGGCACACCTTTGCGCGCGCATAAATTTGCGCGCGCGTTTGTGTTCGTAATGGTCTTACGCAACCTAGAATCGCCTTTTTTGTCTATCATAGTATTGCCCATTTTATTCCGAACAATTTGATACCATGTTTATCTCTTTATGACCATTAATAACGAAATGAGCGTCAGTTTAAGGTAAACGTCTGTGCGTGCGAGCTCTTGTAATACATAGCATATATGGGCAAAAACATGCCTATACGAAATACATTATTAACTGTATAGAAAACAATATTATGGCTCGATCTGAAAAGTCAACGGCAAAATGCGTGTGAAACTAGTGAGCAATAATTGACCCAGTTGTACATTTCATCGCGCACCAGCTGCTGGTGACAATGACAATGTATATTACGTGTATAACAAAACGCGCACTATGCCCGAACTCCATTGTGACGTAACAATCACACCCTAGGCAAACTGATTGCAGTGTATCGAAAATTCGTCAGCATATTTTTGGAAAATTGATTGTATTTCTGTAAATGTTGATCAATTTTCTTCCAAATTTTGATATGTTTTAGCTGAGACAATTTTCAACAAATGTCGATGCCACGATTTTTCATTTTGACAAAAGCATCATGGCGTATTTTTGCGATTAAAGGAGGCATGTCAATTTTTCACATTTTGCGTGTATTCTCTATGGGACATGACTTTTTCTAAAATCTGGATTCTACATTTCTGTCTTTTGCGAGCAATATATCGACATTATTTCTGCTTGGATTATGTTGATTTTCGAGTATGTTGTAGCTGAGACTATATGTTATCTAAATCACCCCACATTCTTCCAATAGGATTCGAGGATCACGCTCATGATCATCATCATTGTCTTAATGATGATGATTCTTGTCTCTCGCGAGCAATATCTCCGTCGTTTTATTTTCGTTTACGCTGAGCTTTGAGTATGTTGTAGCTGAGACAATGAGCTATCACAAGTGTGCCATTTATTTCTCGATCAGATGCCGGGATCATGCTCATATTTCACTTACAAAGTGGGATTTGAGAATTCCATTTTTCGTTTACGTGTACTCTCTATGGGAAATGTTTTGGTCTACCGGTAACGCACTTGACTTCCGACCTCGAGGTCCCTGGTTCGAGTCTGGGCGTCTCCAACAATTTTTTTTCTTCACTTTTTTTCTTTTTGACCTTTTACTGTACCATCTCCTTTGAATATTAAAACACGTACAATCGCAAATAATGTAATAAACAACCATATTTACTTTATTATTACCCTATTATCACTTGATCCATTACTTTTTGAGTGTAATCCTTATGGGAGATGACTTTTTCTCAAATCTGGATTCTACATTCTTGTCTTTTGCGAGCAATATCGCCGTTATTAGGTGGTCTGTTATCAACAGACCACCTATTGATTTCGTCAGAATTTTCTTTATTTATTAGGTGGTCTGTCAACGACAGATCACCTATTGTTTTCGTCAGAATTTTCTTTCTTCTTTATTTATTTATTCTTTATTTTTATTTATTGTTCCCACTTTTTTGTTCCGACGATAACTCAAGATCAGTTTAGTCAATTTCGTTCAATTTTGGCACAGTCATAGGTCATTGTCATAAGACGTGACAGAAAAATTTTCAAGGTCATCAAGTCTTCATGACGTCATCCAGGCGCCATTTTGTGTTTTTTTTGGTACTTTTTACTCATGATCATATCTTCATAACGGAAAGACATTTCTCATTTATATTTATCATGATTAGGGTCAATATCCGTCCGGTCAATTTCAGGTCAGAAAAGGCGCGCGCATGCGTACGTCCGCGCGTTAGCGCGCGCGCAAAAAATAAAAATGCTTCAAATCGTCTCAAATTAATTTTGCATACGTTTTAGGCCATTTTAAGCATTTTGCAAAAAAACGCGCACACGCGCATGGGCGCGCGTTTTCGCGTGTCCTGGCATTTGGCAACATGAAATCGCCAATTTTATTCCGTCATCATATCTGACACATTCTTTCAAGCATTTTGATACATTGTTCACCTTTTTTTGCCCATTAATAACGGAATGAGCGTCCGTTTAAGATAATGTCCGTGCGTGCGAGCTCTTGTAATACATAGCATATATGGGCAAAAAAATCCCATTTTAAAAATCGAAATAGCTCTTCAGATAGTCCATTGACCCCCAATTTTTATATCATGGTTGGAAAAAGCATGAGTTGGACATATGATTTCATACCACCCTGACTCGTACACAGTAAAACAAAGTCATTATATTGCTATCTAAACTCAAACAAATGTATTTTGTTGATGACGTCATTTTTGTCTTTGTTTAATTGAGATTATCTCACTTATCGGTGATCGATCTTCTTCCAGATTTTGATATGTTGTAGCTAAGCTAATTCTCTACCAGAAATATGTCATTTATTTTTCATTTAGATGACGTCATCATAGTAAAATATTCGATTAAAAGCGACAATGCATAATTTGTCATATTTGCGTGTTATGTCTATGGGAGGTCACTTATTTCAAAACATGAATCTGCATGACAATGTGTTTTGACCAGTATCTCGGTTGTTATTCAACAGTTTTCTCCTAAATTTTAGTATGTTGTCGCTGAGACTATATGTTATCTAAATCACCCCTCATTTTTCCGATAAGATGTCAGAATCACGCTCATGATCATCATCATTATCATAATGATGATAATCATCCTCATCAACATCATCATGATCATCATCATCATAATCATTACTATCAAGATCATCATCTTCATAATCATCATTGTTTTACATGTCTATATAACTTCTCCCTTTTTCAATATAGTAAATAATATAATCTATTATAAGACTTGGAGACAGACCACCTTATTCGTCTTCGTGACGAATTAAATTTCTAGTTAGGTGGTCTGTTATCAACAGACCACCTATTGTTTTCGTCAGAATTTTCTTTATTATTATTATTATTATTATTATTTATTTTTATTTCTCCCCGTTTTTTGTTCCTAGGATAACTCAAGTTTGGTTTAGTCAATTTAATTCAATTTTAGCACAGTCATAGGTCATTGTCATGACACGTGACAGAAACATTTTCAAGGTCATCATGTCATCGTGACGTCATCCAGGCGCCATTTTGTGAAATCACATTATCCATCATATCTTCATGATGCATCAGCAAAGGTCATTCGTATTCATATCACATATACTTCAGGTCAAGGGCCAACAGGTCATGTCATCAAAGGTCACATAAAGGTCATGACGCGCGCGTATGTGCGCGTCAAAATTTAGAATTGCTCAAAATCACTAAACTATTAAACGAGAGTACGAATCAGGTCATTTTAAGCATTTCAAAATTTTCCGTCCGTAAGTGTCCCCGCGCGCGGTGTGCGCGCTCACAGCGCGCGGAAAAGGTCAAATTCAAAATGTTTACATGATTTTGTTTCCTCTTAACGTAATTAACAATTTACATTAATTTCAGTCACTCTTCATATTTCATAAGGCCGTGAGCGTGCGTCAAAGTTCAAAATCCGCGCGTACTGCTATGGGCAATATAATGCGAATTTCATCAAAAACATGCCATTTTAAAAATCGAAATAGCTCTTCAGATAGTCCATCGACCCCCAATTTTTATATCATGGTTGGAAAAAGCATGAGTTGTAGATATGATTTCATACCACCCTGACTCGTACAAAGTGAAACAAAGTCATCATATTGGCATCTAAACTCAAACAAATGTATTTTGTTGATGACGTCATTTTTGTCTTTGTTTATTTGAGATTATCTCACTTATCGGTGATCGATTTTCTCCCAGAATTTAATATGTTGTAGCTGAGATAAATCTCTATCAAAAATATGCCATTCATTTTTCATTTCGATGACGTCATCATAGTTAAATATTCCATTAAAGGCGACAATGCATAATTTGTCATATTTGCGTGTTATGTCTATGGGAGGTCACTTTTTTCAAAACATGAATCTGCATGACAACGTGTTTTGACCAGTATCTCGGTTGTTATTCAACAGTTTTCTCCCAAATTTTAGTATGTTGTAGCTGAGACTATTTGCTATCTAAATATTTCCTTATTTTTTCAATCAGATGTCAGGATCATGCTTATGCTCATCATCATCATTAACATTATCGTTTTTATCATCATATAACATCATTATCATCATCATCATCACCTTTACTATCATGATCATCATCATGTTCATCATGATCATCATTGTTTACATGTCTATATTACTTCTCCCATTCTCAATTCTATCATAAGACTTAGACAGACCACCTTATTCGTCTTCGTGACGAATTAAATTTCTAGTTAGGTGGTCTGTTATCAACAGACCACCTATTGATTTCGTCAGAATTTTCTTTATTTATTATTATTATTTATTTTTATTTCTTCCCGTTTTTTGTTCCTAAGATAACTCAAGTTTGGTTAAGTCAAATTGATTCAATTTTGGCACAGTCATAGGTCATTATCATGAGACGTGACAGGAACATTTTCAAGGTCATCAAATTATCGTGACGTCATCCAGGCGCCATTTTGTGAAATCACATTATCCATCATATCTTCATGAAACATCAGCAAAGGTCATTCATATTCATATCACATATACTTCAGGTCAAGGGTCAACAGGTCAAGTCATCAAAGGTCACATAAAGGTCATGACGCGCACGTACGCGCGCGTCAAAATTTTAAAATGCTCAAAATCACTTAACTATTAAAGGAGAGTACGAATCAGGTCATTTGAAGCATTTCAAAATTTTCCGTCCGTAAGTGTCCCCGCGCGCGGTGTGCGCGCTCACGGCGCGCGGAAAAGGTCAAATTCAAAATGTTTACATGATTTGGATTCCTCTTAACGTAAATAACAATTATTATTAATTTCAGTCACTCTTCATATTTCATAAGGCCGTGAGCGTGCGTCAAAGTTCAAAATCCGCGTGTGCTGCTATGGGCAATATAATGCAAATTTGATCAAAAACATGCCATTTTAAAAATCGAAATAGCTCTTCAGATAGTCCATTGACCCCCAATTTTTATATCATGGTTGGAGAAAGCATGAGTTGGAGATATGATTTCATACCACCCTGACTCGTACAAAGTGTAACAAAGTCTTCATATTGACATGTAAACTCAACAAAATGTATTTTTTTGATGACGTCATTTTTGTCTTTGTTTATATGAGATTATCTCACTTATCGGTGATCGATATTCTCTCAGATTTTGATATGTTGTAGCTGAGATAATTCTCTATCAGAAATATGTCATTTATTTTTCATTTAGATGACGTCATCATAGTTAAATATTCGATTAAATGCGACAATGCTTAATTTGTCATATTTGCGTGTTATGTCTATGGGAGGTCACTTTTTTCAAAACATGAATCTGCATGACAATGTGTTTTGACCAGTATCTCGGTTGTTATTCAACAGTTTTCACCCAAATTGTAGTATGTTGTAGCTGAGACTATTTGCTATCTAAATATTTCCTCATTTTTTCAATCAGATGTCAGGATCATGCTCATGGTCATCATCATCATTAACATTATCGTTTTTATCATCATATAACATTATCATTATCATCATCATCACCTTTACTATCATGATCATCATCATGTTCATCATGATCATCATTGTTTACATGTCTATATAACTTCTCCCATTCTCAAATCTATCATAAGACTTAGACAGACCACCTTATTCGTCTTCGTGACGAATTAAATTTCTAGTTAGGTGGTCTGTTATCAACAGACCACCTATTGATTTCGTCAGAATTTTCTTTCTTTATTTATTATTTATTATTTATTTTTATTTATTTAGCCACTTTTTTGTGTATCCGATTTCTCAATATCCATCCACCCAATTTCTCTCAATTTTGAGACAGTCATAGGTCATCATCATGAGACGTGACAGGAAACATTTCAAGTTCATCAGATTATCGTGACGTCATCCAGGCGCCATTTTGTGAAAATCCACTCATGTTCATATCTCCATAACGGATATTCATTGCTCATTCATATTTATCATGATTAAGGTCAATATCCGTCCGGTTAATTAAAAGTCAATTAACGCGCACGTACGCGTCCGTCCGCGCGTCGGTGCGCGCACAAAAATTTAAAATGCTCAAAATCACTTTTTGATCGAATTAGAGTACGAATCAGGTCATTTGAAGCATTTCAAAATTTTCCGTCCGTACATGTCCCCGCGCGCGTTGCGCGCGCTCATGACGCGCGGAAAAAGTCAAATTCAAAATGTTTACATGATTTGGATTCCTCTTAACGTAATTGACAAGTTACATTAATTTCAGTCACTCTCCATATTTCATAAGGTCGTGAGCGTGCGTCAAAGTTCAAAATCCGCGCGTGCTGCTATAGGCAATATAATGCAAATTTCATCAAAAACATGCCATTTTAAAAATCGAAATAGCTCTTCAGATAGTCCATCGACCCCCAATTTTTATATCATGGTTGGAAAAAGCATGAGTTGTAGATATGATTTCATACCACGCTGACTCGTACAAAGTGAAACAAAGTCATCATATTGGCATCTAAACTCAAACAAATGTTTTTTGTTGATGACGTCATTTTTGTCTTTGTTTAATTGAGATTATCTCACTTATCGGTGATCGATTTTCTCCCAGAATTTAATATGTTGTAGCTGAGATAATTCTCTATCAAAAATATGCCATTCATTTTTCATTTCGATGACGTCATCATAGTTAAATATTCCATTAAAAGCGACAATGCATAATTTGTCATATTTGCGTGTTATGTCTATGGGAGGTCACTTTTTTCAAAACATGAATCTGCATGACAAGGTGTTTTGACCAGTATCTCGGTTGTTATTCAACAGTTTTCTCCCAAATTTTAGTATGTTGTAGCTGAGACTATTTGCTATTCCAATATTTCCTTATTTTTTCAATCAGATGTCAGGATCATGCTTGTGCTCATCATCATCATTAACATTATCGTTTTTATCATCATATAACATTATCATTATCATCATCACCTTTACTATCATGATCATCATCATGGTCATCATGATCATCATTGTTTACATGTCTATATAACTTCTCCCATTCTCAATTCTATCATAAGACTTAGACAGACCACCTTATTCGTCTTCGTGACGAATTAAATTTCTAGTATTTTAATTGAATTTGTACAAAAACACAATTCAATTAAAATAAATTTGTGACCACTTTTTTGTGTGCACGATTACTCAAAATTGAACCGTCCAATTTCTTTCAAATTTAACACAGTCATAGGTCGTCATCTTAAGACGTGACAGGAACATTTTCAAGTTCATCAACATATCGTGACGTCATCCAGGCGCCATTTTGTGAAGTGCTCTGAGAATCAACTCATGATCATATCTTCATAACCGTAAATTATTTCTCATTCATATTTATAACGATTAGGGTCAATATCCGTCCGGTCAACTTAAGGTCAATTAACGCGCGCGTACGCGTCCGTTCGCGCGTCGGTGCGCGCGAAAATAAAAAATGCTCATAATCACTTTTTGATCAAATTAGAGTACGTTTTAGGCCATTTCAAGCATTTCGAGAATTTTGCGTGCGCACACCTTTCCGCGCGCCTAAATTTGCGCGCACGTGTTTGTTCGTAATGGTCGAACGCAACCTAAAAACGCCATTTGTTGTCTTACATAGTATTGCCCATTTTTTTCCGAACAATTTGATACCATGTTTATCTCTTTATGACCATTAATAAGGAAATGAGCGTCCGTTCAAGGTAAATGTCTGTGCGTGCGAGCTCTTTTAATACATAGCATATATGGGCAAAAACATGCCTATACGAAATACATTATTAACCGTATAGAACAAATATTATTGCTCGATCTGAAAAGTCAACGGCAAAATGCGTGGGAAAGTAGTGAGCAATAATCGAGCCAGTTGTAAATAACATCGCGCACCAGCTGCTGGTGACAATGACAATGTATATTACGCGTATAACAAAATGCGCACCATGCACGAACTCGATTGTGACGTAACAATCAGACCCTTGGCACACTGTTTGCAGTGTATCGAAAATTCGTCAAGCATTTGATGCACAGTGCTTCCATTTTCCGTTTACGTGTAATCTCTATGGAAATGTTTTGGTATATCGGTAACGCACTTGACTTCCGACCTCGAGGTCCCCGGTTCGAGTCCGGGCGTCTCCAACAATTTTTTTTTCTTTTTGACCTTTCACTGTACCATCTCCTTTGAATATTAAAACACGTACAATCGCAAATAATGTAATAAACAACCATATTTACTTTATTATTACCCTATTATCACCTGATCCATTACTTTTTGCGTGTAATCCTTATGGGAGATGACTTTTTCTCAAATCTGGATTCTCCATTCTTGTCTTTTGCGAGCAATATCGCCGTTATTTCGGCTAGATTTTCGTTGATTTTTGAGTATGTTGTAGCTGAGACTATATACTATCTAAATGTTTTCTCATTTTTCAGTCTGATGTCATCATGGTCTGTTGATGATAATCATCAACATCATCATCATCATCATCATCGTCATCACCATTACTATCAAGATCATCATCATCATGATCATCATGATCATCATCAATGTTTACATGTCTATATAACTTCTCCCTTTCTCAATATAGTAAATATTATAATCTATCATAAGACGTGAAGACAGACCACCTAATTCGTCCCCATGACGAATTAAATTTCTAGTTAGGTGGTCTGTCAACGACAGATCACCTATTGTTTTCGTCAGAATTTTCTTTCTTCTTTATTTATTTATTCTTTATTTTTATTTATTGTTCCCACTTTTTTGTTCCGACGATAACTCAAGATCAAGTCAGTCAATTTCGTTCAATTTTGGCACAGTCATAGGTCATTGTCATAAGACGTGACAGGAAAATTTTCAAGGTCATCAAGTCTTCATGACGTCATCCAGGCGCCATTTTGTGTTTTTTTTGGTACTTTTTACTCATGATCATATCTTCATAACGGAAAGACATTTCTCATTTATATTTATCATGATTAGGGTCAATATCCGTCCGGTCAATTTCAGGTCAGAAAAAGCGCGCGCATGCGTACGTCCGCGCGTTAGCGCGCGCGCAAAAAATAAAAATGCTTCAAAACGTCTCAAATTCATTTTGCATACGTTTCAGGCCATTTTAAGCATTTTGCAAAAAACGCGCACACGCGCATGGGCGCGCGTTTTCGCGTGTCCTGGCATTTGGCAACATGAAATCGCCAATTTTTTTCCGTCATCATATCTGACACATTCTTTCAAGCATGTTCATACATTGTTCACCTTTTTCTGCCCATTAATAACGGAATGAGCGTCCGTTTAAGATAATGTCCGTGCGTGCGAGCTCTTGTAATACATAGCATATATGGGCAAAAACATCCCATTTTAAAAATCGAAAAAGCTCTTCAGATAGTCCATTGACCCCCAATTTTTATATCATGGTTGGAAAAAGCATGAGTTGGAGATATGATTTCATACCACCCTGACTCGTACAAAGTGAAACAAAGTCTTAATATTGGCATCT
Source organism: Strongylocentrotus droebachiensis (assembly GCA_035222895.1). Taxonomy (NCBI): domain Eukaryota; kingdom Metazoa; phylum Echinodermata; class Echinoidea; order Camarodonta; family Strongylocentrotidae; genus Strongylocentrotus; species Strongylocentrotus droebachiensis. The sequence goes on from JAVYIG010008097.1 coordinate 43,977, forward strand.
AAACTCCAAAAAATGTATTTTGTTGATGACGTCATTTTTGTCTTTGTTTAATTGAGATTATCTCACGTATCGGTGATCGATTTTCACCCAGATTTTAATATGTTGTAGCTTAGATAATTTTCTATCAGAAATTTGTCGTTTATTATCATTAATATGACGTCATCATAGTGAAATATTCGATTAAAGGCGACAATGCATAATTTGTCATATTTGCGTGTTATGTCTATGGGAGGTCACTTATTTCAAAACATGAATCTGCATGACAATGTGTTTTGACCAGTATCTCGGTTGTTATTCAACATTTTTCTCCTAAATTTAAGTATGTTGTCGCTGAGACTATATGTTATCTAAATCACCCCTCATTTTTCCGATAAGATGTCAGAATCACGCTCATGATCATAATCATCATCATTATCATAATGATGATAATCATCCTCATCAACATCATCATGATCATGATCATCATAATCATTACTATCAAGATCATCATCATCATAATCATCATTGTTTACATGTCTATATAACTTCTCCCTTTTTCAATATAGTAAATATTATAATCTATTATAAGACTTGAAGACAGACCACCTTATTCGTCTTCGTGACGAATTAAATTTCTAGTATTTTAATTGAATTTGTACAAAAACACAATTCAATTAAAATAAATTTGTGACCACTCTTTTGTGTGCACGATTACTCAAAATTGAACCGTCCAATTTCTTTCAAATTTAACACAGTCATAGGTCATCATCTTAAGACGTGACAGGAACATTTTCAAGTTCATCAAAATATCGTGACGTCATCCAGACGCCATTTTGTGAAGTGCTCTTAGAATCAACTCATGATCATATCTTCATAACCGTAAATCATTTCTCATTCATATTTATAACAATTATGGTCAATATACATCCGGTCAACTTAAGGTCAATAAACGCGCGCGTACGCGTCCGTCCGCGCGTCGGTGCGCGCAAAAATAAAAAATGCTCATAATCACTTTTTGATCAAATTAGAGTACGTTTTAGGCCATTTCAAGCATTTCGAGATTTTTGCGTGGGCACACCTTTGCGCGCGCATAAATTTGCGCGCGCGTTTGTGTTCGTAATGGTCTTACGCAACCTAGAATCGCCTTTTTTGTCTATCATAGTATTGCCCATTTTATTCTGAACAATTTGATACCATGATTATCTCTTTATGACCATTAATAACGAAATGAGCGTCAGTTTAAGGTAAACGTCTGTGCGTGCGAGCTCTTGTAATACATAGCATATATGGGCAAAAACATGCCTATACGAAATACATTATTAACTGTATAGAAAAAAATATTATGGCTCGATCTGAAAAGTCAACGGCAAAATGCGTGTGAAACTAGTGAGCAATAATTGACCCAGTTGTACATTTCATCGCGCACCAGCTGCTGGTGACAATGACAATGTATATTACGTGTATAACAAAATGCGCACTATGCCCGAACTCCATTGTGACGTAACAATCACACCCTAGGCAAACTGATTGCAGTGTATCGAAAATTCGTCAGCATATTTTTGGAAAATTGATTGTATTTCTGTAAATGTTGATCAATTTTCTTCCAAATTTTGATATGTTTTAGCTGAGACAATTTTCAACAAATGTCGTAGCCACGATTTTTCATTTTGACAAAAGCATCATGGCGTATTTTTGCGATTAAAGGAGGCATGTCAATTTTTCACATTTTGCGTGTATTCTCTATGGGACATGACTTTTTCTAAAATCTGGATTCTACATTCCTGTCTTTTGCGAGCAATATATCGACATTATTTCTGCTTGGATTATGTTGATTTTCGAGTATGTTGTAGCTGAGACTATATGTTATCTAAATCACCCCACATTCTTCCAATAGGATTCGAGGATCACGCTCATGATCATCATCATTGTCTTAATGATGATGATTCTTGTCTCTCGCGAGCAATATCTCCGTCGTTTTATTTTCGTTTACGCTGAGCTTTGAGTATGTTGTAGCTGAGACAATGAGCTATCACAAGTGTGCCATTTATTTCTCGATCAGATGCCGGGATCATGCTCATATTTCACTTACAAAGTGGGATTTGAGAATTCCATTTTTCGTTTACGTGTGCTCTCTATGGGAAATGTTTTGGTCTACCGGTAACGCACTTGACTTCCGACCTCGAGGTCCCTGGTTCGAGTCTGGGCGTCTCCAACAATTTTTTTTCTTCACTTTTTTTTCTTTTTGACCTTTTACTGTACCATCTCCTTTGAATATTAAAACACGTACAATCGCAAATAATGTAATAAACAACCATATTTACTTTATTATTACCCTATTATCAGTTGATCCATTACTTTTTGAGTGTAATCCTTATGGGAGATGACTTTTTCTCAAATCTGGATTCTACATTCTTGTCTTTTGCGAGCAATATCGCCGTTATTTCAGCTTGATTTTTGTTGATTTTTGAGTATGTTGTAGCTGAGACTATATGCTATATAAATATCTCCTCACTTTTTTTGCAATCAGATGTCAAGATCACGCTCATGATCATCATCATCATCATTATCATTATCGTCATCATGACAATCATGATCATGATCAAGTAGTTAATTTCTCAATACTTTGTGTCATATTCATTAGGCCTACTTATTTTGATATTTTTTCCCATTAAATTTGATCACGATCATCAACAATCATTATAATTTCTAAATATTTCGTTCATCAGTTCAGCTCATCAGTTTAGTTCAGTTCATAAGTTTATCCGTTTAGCTCATGAATTCAGTTCATTTCACATCACTTTAATCTATCAGTTCATCAGTTCATCAGTACTTCATAAAGACAGACCACCTAATTCGTCCCCATGACGAATTAAATTTCTAGTTAGGTGGTCTGTTATCAACAGACCACCTATTGATTTCGTCAGAATTTTCTTTATTATTATTATTCTTTATTTTTATTTCTTCCCGTTTTTTGTGCCCAGGATAACTTCAAGTTTGGTTTAGTCAATTTGATTCAATTTTGGCACAGTCATAGGTCATTGTCATGACACGTGTCTAGAACATTTTCAAGGTCATCAAGTTATCGTGACGTCATCCAGGCGCCATTTTGTGAAATCACATTATCCATCATATCTTCATGATGCATCAGCAAAGGTCATTCATATTCATATCACATATACTTCAGGTCAAGGGTCAACAGGTCATGTCAACAAAGGTCACATAAAGGTCATGACGCACGCGTATGTGCGCGTCAAAATTTTAAATTGCTCAAAATCACTAAACTATTAAACGAGAGTACGAATCAGGTCATTTTAAGCATTTCAAAATTTTCCGTCCGTACATGTCCCCGCGCGCGTTGCGCGCGCTCATGACGCGCGGAAAAAGTCAAATTCAAAATATTTACATGATTTGGATTTCTCTTAACGTGATTGACAATTTACATTAATTTCAGTCACTCTTCATATTTCATAAGGCCGTGAACGTGCGTCAAAGTTCAAAATCCGCGCGTACTGCTATGGGCGATATAATGCAAATTTGATCAAAAACATACCATTTTAAAAATCGAAATAGCTCTTCAGATAGTCCATTGACCCCCAATTTTTATATCATGGTTGGAGAAAGCATGAGTTGGAGATATGATTTCATACCACCCTGACTCGTACAAAGTGAAACAAAGTCATCATATTGGCATCTAAACTCAAACAAATGTATTTTGTTGATGACGTCATTTTTGTCATTGTTTATTTGAGATTATCTCACTTATCGGTGATCGATCTTCTCCCAGATTTTGATATGTTGTAGCTGAGATCATTTTCTATCAGAAATATGCCATTTGTTTTTCATTTAGATGACGTCATCATAGTTAAATATTCCATTAAAGGCGACAATGCATAATTTGTTATATTTGCGTGTTATGTCTATGGGAGGTCACTTTTTTCAAAACATGAATCTGCATGACAAGATGTTTTGACCAGTATCTCGGTTGTTATTCAACAGTTTTCTCCCAAATTTTAGTATGTTGTAGCTGAGACTATTTGCTATCTAAATATTTCCTCATTTTTTTTAATCAGTTGTCAGGATTATGCTTATGCTCATCATCATCATTAACATTATCGTTTTTATCGTCATATAACATTATCATTATCATCATCATCATCACCTTTACTATCATGATCATCACCATGTTCATCATGATCATCATTGTTTACATGTCTATATAACTCTCCCATTCTCAAATCTATCATAAGACTTAGACAGACCACCTTATTCGTCTTCGTGACGAATTAAATTTCTAGTATTTTAATTGAATTTGTACAAAAACACAATTCAATTAAAATAAATCTGTGACCACTTTTTTGTTCCCACGATTACTCAAAATTGAACCGTGCAAATTCAATTAAATTTGACACAGTCATAGGTCATCGTCTTAAGACGTGACAGGAACATTTTCAAGTTCATTTAAATATCGTGACGTCATCCAGGCGCCATTTTGTGAAGTGCTCTGAGAATCAACTCATGATCATATCTTCATAACCGTAAATCATTTATCATTCATATTTATAACGATTAAGGTCAATATCCATCCGGTCAACTTAAGGTCAAAAAACGCGCACGTACGCGTCCGTCCGCACGTTGGTGCGCGCAAAATTAAAAAATGCTCATAATCACTTTTTGATCAAATTAGAGTACGTTTTAGGCCATTTCAAGCATTTCGAAAATTTTGCGTGGGCACACCTTTGCGCGCGCATAAATTTGCGCGCACGTTTGTGTTCGTAATGGTCTTACGCAACCTAGAATCGCCTTTTTGTCTATCATAGTATTGCCCATTTTATTCCGAACAATTTCATACCATGTTTATCTCTTTATGACCATTAATAACGAAATGAGCGTCAGTTTAAGGTAAATGTCTGTGCGTGCGAGCTCTTGTAATACATAGCATATATGGGCAAAAACATGCCTATACGGAATACATTATTAACTGTATAGAAAAAAATATTATGGCTCGATCTGAAAAGTCAACGGCAAAATGCGTGTGAAACTAGTGAGCAATAATTGACCCAGTTGTACATTTCATCGCGCACCAGCTGCTGGTGACAATGACAATGTATATTACGTGTATAACAAAATGCGCACTATGCCCGAACTCCATTGTGACGTAACAATCACACCCTAGGCAAACTGATTGCAGTGTATCGAAAATTCGTCAGCATATTTTTGGAAAATTGATTGTATCTCTGTAAATGTTGATCAATTTTCTTCCAAATTTTGATATGTTTTAGCTGAGACAATTTTTAACAAATGTCGTTGCCACGATTTTTCATTTTGACAAAAGCATCATGGCGTATTTTTGCGATTAAAGGAGGCATGTCAATTTTTCACATTTTGCGTGTATTCTCTATGGGACATGACTTTTTCTAAAATCTGGATTCTACATTCCTGTCTTTTGCGAGCAATATATCGACATTATTTCTGCTTGGATTATGTTGATTTTCGAGTATGTTGTAGCTGAGACTATATGTTATCCAAATCACCCCACATTCTTCCAATAAGATTCGAGGATCACGCTCATGATCATCATCATTGTCTTAATGATGATAATCATTCCATCAACATCATCATGATCATCATAATCATCATCATTTTCATCATCATCATCATCGTCATCATCATCACCATTATCATCATCATCATGACCAGTATCATCATCATCAGGATTATCAATATCGTCATCATGACAATCATGATCATGATCAAGTAGTTCATTTTTATAATACTTTGTGTCATATTCATTAGGACTAGTTATTTTGATATTTGTTTGCATTAAATTTGATCATGATCATTATGCATTCATCATGATAATTTCTCAATATTTCGTTCATCAGTTCAGCTCATCAGTTCAGCTCATCAGTTCAGCTCATCAGTTTAGTTCAGTTGATCAGTTTATCCTTTTAGCTCATCGATTCAGTTCATTTCACATAAGTTAAATCTATCAGTTCATCAGTTCATCAGTAATTCATTAATTAATTCATATCTTAATACATCATTTTACATTAACATCAGTTTATTGGGTAATTCAATTGAAGATGAGCTTGATCATAAGAATTGAAGACAGACCACCTTATTCGTCTTCGTGACGAATTAAATTTCTAGTTATTATTTATTTTTATTTCTTCCCGTTTTTTGTTCCTAGGATAACTCAAGTTTGGTTTAGTCAATTTGATTCAATTTTGGCACAGTCATAGGTCATTATCATGAGACGTGACAGGAACATTTTCAAGGTCATCAAGTTATTGTGACGTCATCCAGGCGCCATTTTGTGAAATCACATTATCCATCATATCTTCATGAAACATCAGCAAAGGTCATTCATATTCATATCACATATACTTCAGGTCAAGGGTCAACAGGTCAAGTCATCAAAGGTCACATAAAGGTCATGACGCGCGCGTACGTGCGCGTCAAAATTTTAAGTTGCTCAAAATCACTTAACTATTAAACGAGAGTACGAATCAGGTCATTTTAAGCATTTCAAAATTTTCCGTCCGTACATGTCCCCGCGCGCGTTGCGCGCGCTCATGACGCGCGGAAAAGGTCAAATTCAAAATGTTTACATGATTTGGATTCCTCTTAACGTAAATAACAATTGTTATTAATTTCAGTCACTCTTCATATTTCATAAGGCCGTGAGCGTGCGTCAAAGTTCAAAATCCGCGCGTACTGCTATGGGCGATATAATGCAAATTTGATCAAAAACATGCCATTTTAAAAATCGAAATAGCTCTTCAGATAGTCCATTGACCCCCATTTTTTATATCATGGGTGGAGAAAGCATGAGTTGGAGATATGATTTCATACCACCCTGACTCGTACAAAGTGAAACAAAGTCATCATATTGGCATCTAAACTCAAACAAATGTATTTTGTTGATGACGTCATTTTTGTCTTTGTTTAATTGAGATTATCTCACTTATCGGTGATCGATTTTCTCCCGGAATTTAATATGTTGTAGCTGAGATAATTATCTATCAAAAATATGTCATTCATTTTTCATTTTGATGACGTCATCATAGTTAAATATTCCATTAAAGGCGACAATGCATAATTTGTCATATTTGCGTGTTATGTCTATAGGAGGTCACTTTTTTCAAAACATGAATCTGCATGACAAGGTGTTTTGACCAGTATCTCGGTTGTTATTCAACAGTTTTCTCCCAAATTTTAGTATGTTGTAGTTGAGACTATTTGCTATTTAAATATTTCTTTATTTTTTCAATCAGATGTCAGGATCATGCTTATGGTCATCATCATCATTAACATTATCGTTTTTATCATCATATAACATTATCATTATCATCATCATCATCACCTTTACTATCATGATCATCATCATGGTCATCATGATCATCATTGTTTACATGTCTATATAACTTCTCCCATTCTCAATTCTATCATAAGACTTAGACAGACCACCTTATTCGTCTTCGTGACGAATTAAATTTCTAGTTATTCTTTATTTTTATTTATTGTTCCCACTTTTTTGTTCCGACGATAACTCACGATCAATTTAGTCAATTTCGTTCAATTTTGGCACAGTCATAGTTCATTGTCATAAGACGTGACAGGAACATTTTCAAGGTCATCAAGTCTTCATGACGTCATCCAGGCGCCATTTTGTGTTTTTTTTTGGTACTTTTTACTCATGATCATATCTTCATAACGGAAAGGCATTTCTCATTTATATTTATCATGATTAGGGTCAATATTCGTCCGGTCAGTTTCAGGTCAGAAAACGCGCGCGCATGCGTACGTCCGCGCGTTAGCGCGCGCGCAAAAAATAAAAATGCTTCAAATCGTCTCAAATTCATTTTGCATACGTTTTAGGCCATTTAAAGCATTTTGCAAAAAAACGCGCACATGCGCATGGGCGCGCGTTTTCGCGTGTCCTGGCATTTGGCAACATGAAATCGCCAATTTTTTTCCGTCATCATATCTTACACATTCTTTCAAGCATTTTGATACATTGTTCACCTTTTTCTGCCCATTAATAACGGAATGAGCGTCCGTTTAAGATAATGTCCGTGCGTGCGAGCTCTTGTAATACATAGCATATATGGGCAAAAACATCCCATTTTAAAAATCGAAATAGCTCTTCAGATAGTCCATTGACCCCAATTTTTATATCATGGTTGGAAAAAGCATGAGTTGAACATATGATTTCATACCACTCTGACTCGTACAAAGTGAAACAAAGTCTTAATATTGGCATCCAAACTCCAAAAAATGTATTTTGTTGATGACGTCATTTTTGTCTTTGTTTAATTGAGATTATCTCACGTATCGGTGATCGATTTTCACCCAGATTTTAATATGTTGTAGCTGAGATAATTTTCTATCAGAAATTTGTCATATATTATCATTTAGATGACGTCATCATAGTATAATATTCGATTAAAGGCGGCAATGCATAATTTGTCATATTTGCGTGTTATGTCTATGGGAGGTCACTTTTTTCAAAACATGAATTGAATGACAATGTGTTTTGACCAGTGTCTCGGTTGTTATTCAAAACAGTTTTCAACCAAATCTTAATATGTTGTAGCTGAGACTATATGCTATCTAAATATTTCCTCATTTTTTCAATCAGATGTCAGGATCATGCTCATACTCATCATCGTCATCATCATCAATATCATCATCATCATCATCATCATCAATGTCACCATCATCATCATCATCATGGTCTGAAGATGATAATCATCAACATCATCATGATCATGATCATTATCATCATCATCATTAACATTATCGTTTTTATCATCATATAACATTATCATTATCATCATCATCACCTTTACTATCATGATCATCACCATGTTCATCATGATCATTGTTTACATGTCTATATAACTTCTCCCATTCTCAAATCTATCATAAGACTTAGACAGACCACCTTATTCGTCTTCGTGACGAATTAAATTTCTAGTTACTATTGGAATTCTATCTTTGGATTGCGATAAAACCATTGGTATTCAGTTGATCCCGATGTTGAAAACACCAAGGGCCCGTTCCTAGAAACCGTCATAAGTCTAACTTCTTGACTATCCCATTGAAACGTGTGTTATAGAGTTAACACGCGTTTCAATGGGATAGTCAAGAAATTAGACTTATGACGGTTTCTAGGAACGGGCCCCAAGCACCCAACTTCGATTTAAACCGGCGGATCGTCATGTCTTCTCTCCGCCAAATGATTTGCATACAGTGATACTTTACATCCATTTACTGAAGGCAGACTTTCTCTTCCCGAATTGACAGATGCCTGCTACCAAGGTTGAACACACATTTTGGTAAAAAAAATACCTCTAGTAATATAAAACTCTCATAGGGTCAACCTGAGGTTAGATTTTTGATTTTACAACATGTTAGTAATATTTTGTCATACTACCATTACTTTCTTATACATTGTACAATACAATGTACCTTTCGAATGAAACTCTGCCAATATAGATATTTTGTCGACGGTAAATTACCTCTGGAGGCTGCTTCAAAATCCTCTTAAATTTCCTTCCGGCTTTTTCTAGTTAACCAGAATAATCTAATATTTTAATTGTGCTGTCTATTGACATGGCATATGATATTTACATTCATTTAATCGACATGTAATTGCTCTAGATTTGCATCAAACATATGAGAAAAATTAGAGTCATCTGCAAATAATCTGAAAATAAAATAATCAGACACGGGTGGTAGATCATTTATATACAATAAAATCTATTGTCAGTGGTTAAATATTCATATTTATTAACTTGTTGTACCGAGCGAGGCGGGAAGCTTCTTCAGCCATTCGCTCTAAGATGTCGTTGACAAAACATATGTAAATTGTTGGTAGATTTGTAGTGCATTTATAGTGGTGCACCGTGTTCCTAGTGTATGGTTCATGTTGCATTAGTCTGTATTACTTGCATTTTGTAAATGCTTGTGACCTACTTATCTCTTTTTTCTCGTGGACCACGTTCTGTCTGCTCTTAATCTTGAGCCCCCATCTTATCTAGTTCTCACTACGTTTTGGAGCCGTTCTAGATAATGTAGTCAGTGACTGTAGTCAGTTTGAAGTTTTGAACCCGTTATTAACTAGTCCTACCTCGTTCCCAATACGGCCAAACTCATTATAACTAGTTCAGAGACAGTTCAGCTCGTCCTTAGTGCGTTCAAACGCGCCCTTAGAGCGTGTGAAATCAAGTCCTGGCTCACGGGTTATACAACTCCAGCGCGTTCTTGTCATCCCTTTTCCCGTTCAAATTCAACGCTTCAAGCTGCGCAGATCAAGCCCCTATCACACCAAAACTAGTTCTCACTACGGGGGAGGGGGGGGGGGGGGACTCCCTGTTAAAAAAACCATGTAAAATTCCCATGTAAAAACACGTTAATTGTATCCTTTTTTGTATAGATCCCCCCAACCCACCCTGGAGATCAAGAGAGAGAGGGGGGGGGGGGGGGGTGCGATTTTTCAAATTTTCGAGGGCCAAACAAAAATATTAGTGCTTTCAAATTCCAGCACACTAAATTTCAAATTGATTTCAAATTTGGGCCCCCACCCCTAAGATATCCTGGATCCGCGCCTGCTCGAAAATGCTGCCAAAATAGGCTCCAACTGTGTGCGAACGGAGTGAACGTAGTAGCAACTGTTTACGATCTGTTTACGAACTTCATGGACGGGCTCAAACTGGTTTGGACTGGAAGGGTGTTCTAGAAATTTGAGCATGTTTAAAATCTTCCACGTCCGGCAATTAGACGGACTGACAACGTACTTAAAACGAAAGGGAGCGCTGTAATGGCAGCTAGGCCAAAGCCGGGGTAATAAAATATGCACCTCGGAATAGAATTCCTAGATAGACGGCGCTATATAAATGCATATTATCCTTAATACCACACTCTTAAAAAAAAACGACCACAACGTGGTCATTTTTAACCACGTCACCGGGGCCAACTATGCACCTACTACAACCATGGTCATTTTGACTACGTTTGCCGTGGTCATTTGAAATGACACCGTATCGTGGTTAAAAAATGACCCAAACGTGGTCAATTTATGACCCCGTTTCCGTGGTCAAAACAACACGTGGACGTGGTCATTACGTGGTTATTTCATGACGTGGTTAAATTAATGATATTATCTGAACATCACCATTCTTCTATTCTCTTTCACGCATCAGGTCACTTTTGACAACCAACCAAACGACAAGTTATGGAGTGCAATGAATTTTCGGCTCAAATAAGTTGAATTTTATTCATATTTCAGAAAACAGTCAATTCGAAAATCAGGAAATGTAACATTTATACAATAATTTACATTAAATGTTTCATGTAGTTTGACCATATTGGTATATATAGAATGTGCGATACTCTTATTTTCATATTTTGACCTAAATGAGATCAATAAATTTAATTCCCTATTTTCTATATTTTTATTATTATTTTTTTTCTTCTAACAGACTGGATGATTCTCGGCTGAAGATAATGAAGATATCACTATTAATTGATCATAATTTAAAACTTGAAATAAATAAGGTTCTAGTATACTTCATATGACTGTGCCGAGTGTGCTTGTTTTAGCATCTTTGCCACAAAGGCGCGTTCACTGGACCATTTTTGATACATGTGCTATATCAAGCGCTCCTATGCTCAAATTTAATCCAACAATTGATTTTGCACCATGGACTAAAATAAACCACCTTTTTGTGAATCACCCACATAGTTTGTATTTAGTGCAGAGGTTAAATGGACAATACAATTTAACAGATCATACATGTAGTTTAGGTTTCACAGTTCAAATCTATACTTCTTAATTTCTTTTGGTGAAAATGCAACTTGTTTTTTTTTTTTTTTTTGGGGGGGGGGGGTGTTTTTTTGTTTGCGGATAGTATATATTATTCCAAATTCCTACTCTCAATATAAGGTTTGTAGCCTTTAAATGAAGGAATTGTTTCTCGAAATAAAAAAAGTAACTACAATATTTAAGAGTGAGCAATAAAAGTGTAAATAATTCATCATTCTCATAACCAAACACATTCGTAAACATTGCAGGATTATAAATCAACTCGCATCCTTGCTTCCCATATATGCACACATGAGCCAAGTATGAAGTTGAGCTGTTCAATGTTTCAGAACAATGAACAGGGGATGGATGGGCAGACAACCTGAAAGTTACATGCCTCTAGCTGGCACCCTCCATCTGTAATTGGCACATTTATAAACAATTATAATATTATTCAAGACATATCACAGTATTTCCAGAAACAACAGCTGCTTATACAGTCAAAATGAACCTTTTCACATAGACCTGCTATGTCAAACATATATACAGCAAGAGAAGCATTAGAATACATGAAAATTGTCTCATGCACAAACTTTGAAATTCTTTAGAATTTATATTTTCCTATGATAAAGAACAATGGCAGTTTAACCCCTCTACAACATAATACAGTGGAACCCCGTTATAAAGAGCTCGGATACAACGAAACCCTCTTATTACAAGGTGATTTTACTGGTCCCAGCTCTTTGTAGTTCTTTTTCCCCCCCCCTGATATAACAAAGAACCTGATACATCAAGCTAATTTTCATGGTCCCAAGGACCTCGTTATAAAGAGGTTCCACTGTAAATAAATGTGAAAACCGATTTTACTTTGACCTATTTTTAAGGCCTAGCACCTTCAAATCACGGCCTTGGAACATGTGAACACCACACATTTTTGTCTGAACATAGAGTCAAGGGTTATGAATATGAAGAATTTTAGCTTTCAATTTTTGGCGTCGAAAATGTCAAAGAAGTGGGTCACTTTGATGCTTCTCCCATATGGTTACAGTTGTATTCTGTCTACAATCTTATGACCATTTCCCATGTCACGCGTTTTGTTGTCCATTCTTCATCATGCAGTTTTAGAAGAGACAATGACAAGTTACATTGTAAATAAAAACATTCTGTTCACGGATTACAATATAAGCCCCGGGGGGGGGGGGGGGGCACTCAAATGATATTTTGACAGGGGTGTGCCTCACGGAACTCTGTAAAGGGGGTCTGAAGAGCGGGCGTGAAAAAGGGGTTCTTTTAAGCGGCACATACCCGTTTCCACATTATACATGAGTGCCCCCCCCCCGGGATATAATCATTCAGTTTATAAAAACATCAAATCAGAAATACATGTAGCTTGCTTACATGTTATTCTTGTCCCCATTTAATAGACAAGATATCATTATGTCACACTGTACAGAAATAAAAAACAATGGTGTGTTCAGATATGATGCCACTTTGTCCCACATTTTTTTGTGGGCAGGTATAGTGGTTTCAGGGTAACAAGAAAATGTACAGGTAGCTTAGGCAGGCCATATGTTGGTTTGCTGTTTGGCTGAAAAAAAATAAGCACTGGGTCAGATTAATTTTAAAAATTGGCACAAGTTTTGGCAAAAATTCTGCTTTGTTTTGGCTTGGTGCATTGATGCCTTTTCATGAGGTTCGCAGCACATGCAGAGTCTCATCAGATCTGAACAAACTTAAAATAGAGCATAACCCGATACAGAGTGTATCAGAAAAAAAAAAACTTTACACTTTTGAAAAGTCTGTAATGGAGATTTGTTCATGTTTATAGATGCATGCTCAATAATCTCATCTATCAAGTGCCACTAACGAAATTAATTTCATTCACGCTTGGGTGAACATCGACTGAAAATATTGTTGTTTCACACCACTGAAACTTTGCAAAATAGAAATGGGTAATTCCGTGAAGTTGGGGCACAAAGTGTGACATTTAAGCATAACTCAATACTAATTATGCTGTACATGTATTGTTTATAGGTTTTACATTTGTATTGAGACCATATATTTTCCTGGAAATTTTGTGCCATTCAGACTCAATTTTGATGAAGTTATTAAACGATATTTAACAGTGTCCTGTAGCATTGTGACGTGTCCATGTAGCATCGTGACGTGTCCATGTAGCATCGTGATAGTTAAAATCTGGTCCTAAAAGACAAATTAATGCAATTAGCTTGACCAAAATTTGATATAATATGCATAATTACTAGATTAGACAGATAGCTAGATATCTTAACTCTCCTTTCCACAGTTTTACTTTTACAAGAAAATTACACAATGTTTCACTATGCTACACGGTATCCACCAAATGTCACAAAAAAGGACACCGCGTAGCATCGTGATAGATTTTGTAATTTTCTTTTAAAATTAAAACTGTGTACAGGAAATTTGAGATATTTAGCTATCTGACTAATCTTGTAAATATGCATATTGCATCAAATTTTGGTCAAGCTAATTACCATAATTTGTCTCTTAGGATCAAATTTTAAAATATCACAATGCTACATGGACACGTCACGATGCTACAGGACACTGTTACATAATGTTTAATAACTTCATCAAAATTGAGTCTGAATGGCACAAAATTTCCAGAAAAATGTAAGCCTACAAACAATAAATGTATAGCATAATTAATATTAAGTTATGCTGAAATGTATTTTTTAAATATCACGATGCTACCCGGGGGGGGGGGGGGGGGCACTCGAATTATTTTTTGACGGGGGTGTGCCTCACGGAACTCTGAAATGGGGGTCTGAAGAGCGGACTACAAGCACAAAATATAGGGTCTTTGGAGCTACAAAAACCCTGAAACGGGAGTTAAGGGGACTAAGGAGCTGACTAAAACTACAAAATACATAGACTTGGAGTTACCAAATACTTACTGAAACCCGTCCAAAAGACTAAAAAAAGTCAAAAGTTGCTAAAAACGGCTCAATTGGTGATCTAAGGAGCTGAACTAGAAGAGAATAATGGACTTGGCGATAGTCAAATTCATAGCCAAGTCATTTCGGGGGTCTTTGGAGCGGCAATTTGTGAAAATCGGGTATCTTTAGAGCTGTGATCAGGTGTGAAAAAGGGGTTCTTTTAAGCGGCACATACCCGTCTGACTTTTTACATGAGTGCCCCCCCCCCCCTCCCCCGGGGATGCTACATGGACACTGCCCCAACTTCATGAAATTACGCAATAGGCGGAGGGCCAAAGTCGAAAAAGTGGCTTCCTTAATGGCTTAGGTTGCCAGATCTCTACAAGTTTAGACTGATTTTAATTGCAAGTATTTTTAATAAAACAAATTAATTCAGAGGTCTACCTCAAAAAATTTGTTGCGAAACCTCCAAATCCAAGATGGCGTCCCAAAAAGCAATTGTTTTGTCTTGCGATATCTAATTGGCGAGATTTCCCAAACGACACCTGGAATCAGCATTATTTTGCAAGCATAGTAAAGACAACATAATTTCCTTTAATCTGATATCAAACACCACGGGGTTTACGATATCTAACACAATCATTTTTAGCCCTAAACTCAAATTTTAGGCATTTTTTCCACAAAATATGAAATTATTGATTTACATAATTACGCATAAATCCATAACTGTATCAGCAGGTAAGACAATACTTTTCAAAAAACTGTCCCATGATATCAAACAAATTACCGTGTTAGATATCGTGAACCCCATGGTGTTTGGTATCAGATTAAAGGAAATTATGTTGTCTTTAACATGGTCACATAAATGGTACGGTCACAAATATAGCAAGACAAAAACGACTGCTTTTGGGACGCCATCTTGGATTTGGAGGTGTTCGCAACAAATGTTTTGAGGTAGACCTCTGAATTATGTTGTCTCATTAAAAATACTTGCAATTAAATTCGGTTTAAACTTGTTGTAGATATGTGGCAACCTAAATCACTTTTTTCTACTTTGGCCCCCCGCCTACAAATACAATTATCTACTGGGGCAAGTTGGAGTTGGTCAGATGAGCCCTCAGGCTACGGACAGATGGGGAGGTACCCATCTTTCCTTTTACATTGTCACTGATCTCAAAGACATATTTCTGCACAAACTCCCATGTCGTATAACATTGAGGCGCATACTCTACATCAAATACATATATCATCTTGAAGCAAAGATCAATGGCCTTCAAAAGGGAAGGGGCTGCCATGGCCCTTCCCTCAAAGATGACGAAAGCTTGGGCGGGACGAGAGCGCTCTCCTAGAAGAAGAACAAACGGTTGCCTTCTCTCATCTTCAAGGATTTCATCGAGGTACCTCGGTAGATTTGTTCCAACCTATGAAAAAAAAGAAAGATTATTCACATTTTATTTCCACTTACAATAGCATAGTTGCCACTGAATTATTTAAGAGTTGCCAACCTTTCTTTAAAAAGAAGAAAATTTGTATTGACTGTGTACAAAAATCAAGTTTTTGCACAATTTTAGGAATGGTTGCAAAAAAAAACTAAAAAAAAAAAAAAAGGGCCCCAAGGAAATCCAGTGTTCTGCTGATAGAGCTACTCTTTTTAAATATATGAATTAAATAAATAAATAAATATATTTTTTAGAAATGGGCATAAGAAACTGTAAGAACGGGTGTGGCAAATTTGTTCTGTAAAGCTGCGCGATACTGGGAAGTTAAAATGCATCAATTGTCATGACGAGAGCACGTCACATGTAAATATCGCACAGAACGTCAAGGGGTGGATTCCATATTTTGGTAATATAAATTAATACCAAAGTAACATATATCCATATAAATAAGCCCAAGGTAATTTTATACGACTATGCTTTCATTTAAAACTGATTACCTCTCCTTTTACAAAATTATTCACGCCGATTCTGAGCTTAGTCACATGTGATTCTAAAAGGTTACACCAAATTGAACACATGGGACTGGACTAGAAAAATATTTTGTAAGTGAAGAGTTAATCAGTTGGAAATGAAAGTATACCCATGCAAGATCACCTTGGGCCTATTAATATGGATATATGTTGCTTTGGTATTAATTTTTATTCCCGAAATATGTTTTTTGGGGAGTTTTTTTCAAATAAAAAAATACGATTTTTTTTTTGCCGATCATCTCCGATCCGATCAGCGATCCGATTTTGAAGATCAACATTTTTTTGCCCATCCGATCATACGATCCGATCATCGAGGTTCGCTACAACACTACTGAGCGCCCACCCGCCCGCCCGACTGGCCAACATCACGCTGATTCCTATAAACCCCCTTCCAACTATAATTGGCGGGGGTATAATTACAGTGTATTATCCACCAGAATACAGCTTTCCGACCTGTAAGACAGTATCGGAATCAGGAAAGCATTCTTGGTATATAAACTTAGCCCTAAAGAAATACCTGTAGTGTCCTACTTACTGGTTGCTGTTCAATGAAGGCATTTAACGCCTCGGAGTGTGTGGCATTCCTAAACCGCCCTGGTGTGTTCCTCATCCTCCCTGGTGCCAGGAACAGGGGGAGGCACTGGAGGGCAACCTGTGGATCCTCTGCTGTATTTCGAAAACAAGGAAATGGAAACACATGTAGGAGAGGAAGCCTTTACATGCCTACAAAGTTTAAAAACGCCATCCTAAATTAAACAAAAGTATTTGAAAGTATCATACAAGAAGTACATTATGCTTAACATGTCAATTGTGAGACTGCAAATGCATAATTGAAAATTACCTTTTCAAAAAATCTAAAGGTTATGGGTACAGTGGTTTTCAAATATTTTCGGTTTCCTTCACACTTTCTAAAACAATCTCACAACTTTGCAAACATTCACTGGACGTCTTTGTGACAGTGCATGTATTTCTCCGTATTGTCAATATTTGGTAAAATCAGCAAAGGTTCTATTTACATGAATTTCAACCACCCCCAAAATTTAGCATTCAGATAAAACCATTTATATAGGTCTAAAGACTGAAATATCTGCAGAATTGTCTTTTGTTTGTGGACAGGTGATCTGTAGTAACTCCTGATAGACAGACATACATGCACTGAACCATGGGGATAAGTGAAAACAATGCTTATAGACCATATGTTATAAAACCAAGCTGCCAAAACACCGGCAGTTCCAAGAATCGGAAGCAGGAGGGTCTGTCACATTACCAATATAGTTGGGCGGGAGGGGAGAAATAATTAAACTCTACAAACAGTTGCATTTCCAAAGTGTTCGTCTGATTTTGAATAAAAACTAATATAAGTAACACAAACTGAAAGATAAGGTCATCTGAAACTTATAGCAGGCCTGGCTAAGCTTTAAAAATTTACCAGTTTTTAGGCTTTGGAAAACGTCCCCAAGGGCATCACCGCTTCTTTGAAGCTCACAGTACTGCAAGATCTGGGCAGCCAATTCTTTAGTCCATTTCTTTGATAGTTTATCCGACTTGTTCTGACCTATTAGTGCACTGAAGTCTTCTTCAATCTAGGGAAAAGATAGAAAAGATATGTTTGACCCCCTTACAATAGAGAAAAAGGAGTAAATCATATAGAGGGACTGAGATTAAAGAAACCTGGTCAAACACCTATGTCACAAAGAAAGGCTAAGTACTGTTTCTATGATTTTAAATATGGGTGAATCATACTGAAGCCTAAAAGGGCTTGGGGAGCATTTCTCCTTATACAATTTTCACCCCAAAATCACCCTATGCAATTTACTTTTTCTTTTTACCATCAAGTCATTTGTGTCTTTCAACACAAATATCACAAGACTGAATCTTCTAATATCTTTGAAGCCTTTAGAAGGCTTTATTTTGCCTCCACTTTTCATGAAATTCTTCTTTACTCATCATCATAAGCACAATAAAACCTGTGGCCTCTTGTATTTGACTTTGGATCATAGAAAAAATAACAAAAATATATATATATATCCCTGTAGCAACATTGGGCCGTATGCATAAAGACAAGCAATTGCTTATAAGCGAATGATTTAAGCAAAAGCAAGAGCTGGTCAAGCAAAAGGGCAAGTTCAAGCAATTGCTTAAATTCGTATGCACAAGCTTTTGCTTGTGCTGAAACCTTTTGCTTGCACTGCCTAAGCAATTGCTTATGTGTTGGACAAAGGATCGTTACGGTTGTGCGAACATCGCACAGTAGGACAACGACGCTTCGTGCCCGACCTGGCAGCAGTATTTTTTTATTACGCAAATAGGGGGAAAACAGCGCAGAGCATCAGGGGGGTTTCTGTGTAGATCGATGGACAAAAATTGCCGTAAAAAGTCTAAAATAACAGGAATTTGATTAGATATGAAATCACAGCATAACCTCTGGAATATGGAGCTTGAAACGGTATGAAAATTTAATCCTTAAACGAGAATGCCCTGAGTAAGCAAGAGCTCAAGCTGGTCCGGAGGTGCTTGAAAAAACGCAAGCAATTGCTTATCAAGACAAGTAAAAGGTTTGTTTTATGCATACGGTTTTAAGCAATTGCTTGTTTGGTAAGCATTTGCTTACGAGTAGTAAGCAATTGTTTGTGCTTGTAAGCAAAAGCTTTTGCTTATAAGCAATTGCTTGTTTGTGTGCATACCGATTCAAGCAAAAGGCTAGCACAAGCAATTGCTTGTTTTTATGCATACGGCCCATTATGTGACCAAGAAAAAAAAATCTATATTTTACATACCATGCCCGGGTCATCTAAAATCCTTGGCCAGCTTCCCATGATGGACGCAAAAGAAGACGTCTCTTTCCTAATTTCGTGCAGCCGGAACCGGGAAGTTTCTTTTGTGTATTCCTCCACTTTGCTTTTGGGTTCAATATTATGCTGCAGCCATCGGCGCATTTCGTTCATGTGTTCTTCAGGAATTGAGTCTGAAAGAAATAAAATGTCATTGTAATAATTACTTGAGATTTAGCACCCGAGAACAAAATTGAGATGAAATTATCCGAAGTGTTGCATGGCCTGAATTGCAGTGACGTGTGACTCGAGTCCGGTCTTGGACCCGAGACCGGACTCAAGTAGGTTTTGCCGGATTCGGTCTTGATGACTCGGGCCCGAGTCCAGCCTGAGTCTGGCTTATTTCAGCCTTTTGGGACACATAATTTTCAGCTAACATTCTGAAGAAAAAACAAAACAGAAGAACTGCATTTGTGTCTGCCTTTTCGTTTAAAAGTAGGTAATCTCATTTTTTTGTGAATTAGCTCCTTCATCACATGACATCGCTAAAAGGGCATTCCATGCTTGTCAAGTTCAAGAGTGTACATAACATTTTAGTCTCACTAAATACTTCAGGAGCCGTCTCCAAGCAACACTGAAACAATCTTTCTTTGGGGACTATTATTGAAAATGATAAAATAATTAGATATGAGTTAAAGTAAACTCTCATCGGATGGGGCCTGTCACAACC
This sequence comes from Strongylocentrotus droebachiensis, assembly GCA_035222895.1. Classification (NCBI taxonomy): domain Eukaryota; kingdom Metazoa; phylum Echinodermata; class Echinoidea; order Camarodonta; family Strongylocentrotidae; genus Strongylocentrotus; species Strongylocentrotus droebachiensis. Next base: position 64,156 of record JAVYIG010008097.1, read on the forward strand.
GGTAATGTCACACCGAAAAAATTATGGGTAGCCGAAGCGGAAGGTAATGCGATTTAGAAACCATTTGCAAAGAAAATCATTTTCTTTCGTTATAATCTCCTGTTTTTCTGTTGAGGCAGAATTTAAACATTTCTAGGAAAAGCGCTCTGAATCGTGGTAATGATAGTTTCAGCGGCCAATGGATTTAACTTCCCGAATAAGTTCACATCACAGAGCTTAAGCACGCAATTACACGCAGGTGTGACATTATTAGTCAGTGCAACATTACCATGATTACCGGTTCTAACAGGACCTCATTGAAATAAATTTCAATCAAAAGATAATACATTCTATGATACAGCAAACAATATACTGTATACATAACATCTATACCTTTTGATGGTGTATTGCTCTCGCTGGATTCCCCCACTTCTTCCTCTTCTACTCTCAATTTTGATTTTTGATTAGAACGTCCTGATGCCTCTGGCATTCTGCGCCGTACGTTGCGTAGACGCTCTTCGATGTACCCGGTAGCGGTATGCCTTCCAATACTCTTTGTGAAGAAAGCTTCCTTCAATCATAAAGCAAACAAATAAATCTTAAGAATGAATATTGAGTCAAGTGATTTGCCCATTAAAAAAAGGGAAAAATACACTTTAAAAGTTGCAGGATTCATAAATATTACCAAATTTTTACAAATAATTCCTACTCGATTTTCATGGGCAATTCCGGAAAAAGTGCAGATTAACTTACACTAATAGTAGTGCACATCTCAACATCCTCTAATGAAATTCCTTGAAATTGACATATACAATTTATAAGAATTTCATTGAACAGTTGTCAAGATATGCACTGCTGTTATCATAATGGACCTGACACTTTTTCATGGAAAAAGTAACCACCTATGGTGAATTACCTTACAAAGGAAAGTGGAGGAAAAAAAAAACTTACGTAGCCTTCTCCCTCAGAATCACGCAGAAATGGGAATGTTTCCACTATTGCCTTCGCCAAGCCGGTCTTGATCTCAGTTGGGGGCCTGAAAAACCACAGGGAGACCCGACATTAAATCTCAAAATAATCATATTCCTGTCATAGGCCTATCAAATGAAAATTCTGTTCAATAATGAAAATGTCATATTGCAGAGTCAAAAGCAATTCACCCTTAATAATAAATATTCACACAATCATGTAAATTTCTGAAACATATTAAAATCATGGTTACTCCCAAACAGAAACATTGGACAATATGTGTTTGAATTGGATCTGTCAAATGATTCTGTAGATCAATGTGAGAACAGATAAGGGCAGACAAGCAGAAATAAGTACCTCACCTTGATCCATGAAGTTTGATCATTCCTGATACAAGAATCCTGACCATTTTGCACCTCGTCTTGGCCGTGCAGCCATCTCTTCGCCTTAGGGCTTGGACTATTTCGTGACCATCTGACTCTTCAAGCATCTCAATCACATTCTGCAAATGTGGTTTCAACAAAACAAATAATAGAACACAAAAGAACACTATATCAGTCCAAAATTACCTGTAATTAAAATGTGACCTAAAATTGTAATCAAATGATAAATTCTAAAATTTCCTTGAGCAAATTTAAGGTGTTTCATACTGTAAAGGCCTAATATCTGGCCTACATCGCCCAAACAAAATGACAGCAAACAAAATTTACTATCATTATCTTAATGATTCTGATGCGACGTACATAGGTTTGATCTTTTGTAATGCAGGCTTATCTGTCTGCAGCTTGTACAAAAGTGGCATCTTTTCTATTCTTGTTCGCCAACATTTTAAAGAAATGTGTGGTACTACAGGCTTTCTTTGGAAAAATCCATCGCTGCTGGAGTCCATATGAATTACAGGTTTCATTTAGTAATGCGTTATTATCAACTGAAACATCAACTTTAGTACACTTACCATGTGATGTTTTCCTTTCTTAGATACATTGTGTACTGTGTCTTGCATCACCAACTCATCCTGAAACAGAATAATTCATATGATTAATAAATGTGAGGAATGCATCATGCAGTAATAAACATATTCAGAAAAAAATGCATATATGTCTGATCTGAATCAGATCACACAGTCAACTTCTAAAGGCTTACATGTAAATATAAGTTTTATACTTTTAATCAGATTGTCACTCTCATATGCATTCATGTCCAAGATTAAGAACTTGTTAATCTGTTTGTGAAAATGAGCTGCAATGAGCTTTAATTTTGTGACCCTAACATCGGATCAGATAAGTCACCGTCATTATATGCAAACCAAGTTTGAGTGAACTGATATATTCAATGAATTCTTGTTAAATTAAGAAAACATTTTTCAAGCATTCAATTAACTATGATCTATGACCCCATTCACCCCAAAAATCTGATCATATCATTATCCCTCCCACTTGCGTGTACACATGAGCAAAGTTTGGAAATAATATGTTAAATACTGTTCTTCATTAATTGCAAGAATTAGCAAATTTCATGCAAATAACCTATGTCATAACCACTCCCTTTCCCTTTCGTTATCACAAAAATAAGCTATTTTCATGATATCATCTCTGTGATCTAAATTTGTACCCCCAAAATCTAATCAAACATCATCAGTCCTGCATGCATAGGACATGTCTGAAATTGAAACACTGTACCTCAAATTTTTCTTGAACAAAATATTGCATGGGCTCATGACCCTTGATAATAGCCAACTGCTGTTATTCTCAGTCATGGGCCCATCAACTAACCAAATACATGCTCATTTCTATATACCCCCTTCAAACTTTGTTTGGCGGGGGAATAAATGAAAAAAGAAAAAAGAAAAAGAAAGAAAAAAAAAACGGGATCGAACGATAAACAGATGGATGGACAACTAGAAAACAACCATGTACAGTCTGTGGGCGGAGGCATTAAAGAGAGAGGGAGAATCATGGCAGAATTTGGTGCATGATGAACATCCTATTTTAGTTATCCCCTAACCTAGTAGCACATTAAATACACCCTTTAAAAATGGTAATTTAAAATATCTGTTAAGATATCTAAAAAAAATCAAAAATAATCACCCAGTGCATGTGTAAATGACTGTGTAAAACAAACTTAGCTACATGTATCCTGACAATGAATATTTACCGCATTTTTCTTTCTTTTGGCTGGTAAAGGAAATGGGCATCCTTCTTGGCCTCCTGCTTGCACACGTACTTCAGGAACATCAACCATTTCTTCCTGTGAGAGAGATCAATTATAAAAAAATGGTACTTATGAAATGTTAATTACATGTAAAACAAAATGTAAGGCAGTACTCTTTCAACAAATAATACCAATACAAATTAATATTCCTCGCCTATTACACTTGATAAGTGATCTCAAAATCTTTGGATGTCAGTTTCTATTCAGGGTACAAAGATACCCCACATGTCTACCTGGACAAAAAACAACAACAATTCATTCAATTTGGCAAGAGTTTCTTTGTGTACCAGAGGTAATTTTTCTTGTTGATCAATACCATAAATAATCAATGTCTGTAGATAAAGAAATGTTTGAGGCCGGGCGTCATTTATGTACTAATCTACCATCGTTAACAATCCATTATTGCTTTGCTAATCATGACATAAATGTTCCCTAGAAATCAAGTGCTTTCCATGATGATAAGTAGTTTCAGCACCGATATCTTTTGTAAGAATTTCACTGTATGTAAATTACATAAGCAGCAATTTTGTAAGATTTTATGACACACTTGCGGGACAAAATTTCAAAGAAAGGAGCAGGAGGAAATAAACAAGTTTGAGAAATCCTGCTACCAGGGTCACATTAATGGCCTATTGATATATTGGCAGGGAAATGTGTGACACAATGAGAATGATTACTGTACCTCAGGGCTCAGGCAACCTTGGATCTAGGGCTGATGTACCACATCTGGTCATTTAGGTAAGCCTTGGTTGCATGAAGAGGCACAAAATCAAGTAGATCATCTATGCCATACGCCTTGAGTTCCTTTGGGTCACTTGGTGTCACTGCATATGCATGCAAATGTCTTGAGAAATACTCAGTACACCATTGGTGAACAACTAGCTGTACATTTGAAGGATCATTGTCAATCAGGAGCACATATATGATCTTGCCAAAGGTAGATTCCAATTCTTCCGTTTTTCCAATCGTCACCATCATACCTGGCCTGTAGATAGTACCATACTTCTTTGCCCACTTGGCAATGAAAACATCATCATAAACAGGGTAGCCACCTAATGATTGCGCAATATCTTCAGAGTCTTCAAGAGATGAGAGCAGAACTGATGTTCCAGGGCCTACTTCACATCTGTCATTACACAGACTTGCAGTGGTCAGAAATCGGTGACACAATTGAATCTGATGTTTGAAAGCTAGTGACTTTTGTATGTTCTTGAAGTTACATATAACATGTGATATGCGCTTAAAGAAGTTATGCTTCGCTTCAAACCTAATTGTCCAATATTGGCGAAGAGGTCCCAACTTGCGGCATGCCTCTGGATAATGCATCATGTGGTGGTGTTTAGGACGCAGGTGTTCATCAAACACATTACGATACAGCTCATGATGATCTTCAATCAAACGCTTAAGAAAGTATGTATCCTCATTTGTAATCCCTTGTGAGAAAATAAAATCCATACACTCCAGCAAAAGGATATATACCTCCCAAAATGGATTATCCTCCTCAACAAGGTCCCCAAAGATCAAACAAAAATGCCTTGCAAGACACCACATTTGTGATGCATTTTGTCCTGATGCTCCAAAAGGATTTCTCAAGTCATTCTCTGTTATGCATGATGGCTTATTGGGAGCATCTACAAAGCCATAGTCGTAACTTGTAATCCTGTCATTAACCTGTTGTAACGTAAGTTCACTTGATGCTATCAACTCTCTTATGACTAATTTCATTTCCCATGCACAAACCCCTTCCAAAAGGTCGTGCATAACATCTGGAGCGAAATTGTTAGTCACATGAAATGCTTGAAGCTCATTAAGAGAGCATGCTCTCTTTATCCCAGTTGCAGCAAGATTGTTCAATTGCAAATCCTCTTCATAGTTCTGTTTATTTCTTTGTAGATCTGCATTAGCAACACCCTGTATTTTTCTCAATGGTTTGTCTGCTTTACACAGTCTGCATGCATAATTTGCTGAAAAAGATTCTGAAAATCCCAGGAGGCCATGTACTCCTAAATTATCACCAACCACTTGTGCAAGTCCTACTGGAAGATTCCCATTATAAATAGGTGTGACAACATCAATACCATTAACCTCCAAATCCTTCAGGTCATCCACAATAAATCGTACTATGCTTTCAAGTCCATAGTGTTTTGCGTCAGCTGTGTTGTAAAGTGCCACCAAATAACACTGATCCAATGTTGACAAATATTTCAGTGGTAAGCTTTTGATGGTCATATACATACATCCAAGTTTATGTGTTCCAGCTTTTCCACTAAGTGGATTGGTTACTTCCACATCATCTATATAGAGTAGAATACGTACTACATAACGGGTGAAGAACTCATGAGCTTTGTAATACTGGCCGTCTTGAAAATCTATTAACAATCCATCATTTCTTTGCTGTTCATGGTGATAGAATATCTGCTCCAGACATCCAGGGGTCTCAAGGATAAGTTTAAGAACTGGTCGCAAAGGAATATATTGAAAAGTCTTCTGAATTGGGGTCTGTTCTACAGCACCTGTCACAGGATTAGTTCTCTGCTTGTATTCGACACCGAGGCGTACAGCTACTGGCACCACAAATTTGTCAGATTCTTTTAAGAATTTTTTGAACTTGTGATCAGAATCAACTTCTCTAAAAGGATTTTCTAGTTCATGTAGATCTTGGAAAAGCGACTGAATTTCCACTTCATTCTGAGGATCAAATCCTAGGTTAATAAATGTGTCTTTGGCTTTGGATCTAAAAAAGTTCACAACATCTGCCAATATATCTTTTGTTAGATCTGTTACCAAGTTAGCTGCAGTTGTTGTAATGCTTGATGATGACCTCAAATTGCATATATGTTGCAAGCATTTGTCTTTGATATCCCTCAAAGAGATTACATCTAATTCCTCTTCATGTCTTTCTCCAATAGTTCCGTCATCTGAATCTTCTGAGTCTGAATCTAAAATAGCATTAGCTGCTGCTCCATTTACATAAAATGGAACTTGATGAACATGATCACGGTCAAATAAATCACTGTGTGCAGAGTTCAAATGCCTCTTCAAGGACCAAGTGTACTGAAATGTTCTAAGACACCCTCTTTGAAAACACGGAACAACTCCACAGTTAAACAATCCACCTTTTACTAATGTATGAAATACTCTGTAATGACATACCAATTCAGTGCTTCCCCCGTGTACACTCTCATGACAACGAAAGCATAAGAGCCCCATTAATTTTCAGTTATGAAGAATACCTCTTTGAGTGTGACAGTAGTGTCATCCTGTATGGATTTGTTGAACTCCTTGTATCGCTTGGAGAACTTCAATTTATCCCCAAGTTTGGGAAACAGTTGAGTGATGGACGCATCATCAAGGAGGTGAAACGCTTCACTGTCTATTCCATTATCTACAAGAAAAGAAGAAGGAAAAAAAAATGTGAATCAGCTCAGCAAATCAGACAACTGTTGCTAACCTGTATATTTTGTATGCGACCCTATGTTCTACATGATTATACAGTATTACAAGTCAAGTCACTCCCAAAAAGTTGTGTACCTATGTATTTAATGGCAAAGCTACCCCTGTCAGTAAATGAGGAAAATGAAATGAACAAACTTAAAATTTGAGCAAGATTTGACAATACGTTCAAAAGTTACGTGTTTTCAAAGTTTCAATGATCCTCTGATGGGGATCTTAACCCTAATCCCATTAGGGGGGGGGGGGGGCCTTTTAGGCCCCCCCTGTCGGTTTTTTTGACGTGCATCTAGAGCGATTGGAATTTCTCGTTCAAACTTCATGACATTTTTCTCTCAAGTCTCCCGCATGTTTTGATATATAATTCACCCGGTCGGACCTGTAGAACTGATTTTAAAACTTTGACGGGCCATAGAATTAGGCCGATTTTGACAATTCTTTTTGCATTATGCTAAGAAAACTTCAAATTTTGTGTCTAATTTTTTTCAACACATTTTGAAAAAGTTGGGTTTAACCTGTTGGGTGAATCCACATGGAATGACCCCAAGTCATTGTCAAAGTTAAGAATGAATTTAAGAATGAATGGAACCTGATATTGAGTGCTATATTAGGGCCAGAAATGATACATGGGTGGCCTTTCACCAAGTGTTTCGTAAAGTTAAAGGCTAACTCCACTCCAGAAAAAGCTTGTTTTGATTAAAAGCAGAAAAATCAAAGAGATAACAAAAAGTTTGAAGGAAATCGGACAAAAAATAAGAAAGTTATGAATATTTGCAAGACATTACAAAATCTATTTAAAGTTCTATTTTGTGAAACACTCTCAGTCACGTGTTATGATGTTGTCACGCACTACTTATTATATCTTATTGTTTTTAAAAGCCATTTTATAACAATTGAACACAAAAAAAATCTATCTTTCTCGATGAATAGATATGAACATGTAGGTTGAAATGTGTTTTTCATTATAGATGAGGAAAATGGATTTTATAGCTTAATATGATTTTTAATTAACAATACATATAATAAGAATAATGTTTAGCTATAAAATCAAATTTCCCCATCTTCAATATAAAAAAACATTTCAAAAATGAATTCATGAATGGGTCGTCTTATAAATACGTGTATCATCGAGAAAGATTAATTGTTTTTGCATTAAAGGGTTCAAAAACGGGTTTTAAAAACAATAAGATATAATAAGCAAATTGTAGAGCAGTGCCTGACATACGTTATAACATGTGACCTAGAGTCGCCAAATTGCAAAGGTCTGTATTTTTTAATGTCTTGCAAATATTAATTTAACTTTCTTATTTATTGTCCGATTTCCTTCAAACTTTTTTGATCTCTACGTGTGATTTTTTTCTGATTTTAACCGAAGCAATTAAGGTTTTTCTGGGCTGGATCCCTAAAGAAGAGTCTACCCCAAAATAATAATTTTTCAACAGGAGCAGAAAAATCAGATGAACAGAACAAAAAAAGTTTGAGGAAAATCAGACAACTAATCATATGAAAAACTGGGGAAATCAGTGAAAATTTCTAGACAAATTGCCAATTTGATGACGTCATGGATGCGCTACTCACAAATTCGTTTACTTATATTTATAAGTACTGCAAAAATTCATTATTTGATCAATCACATCATTTTATTTTCAGAACTTGAACCAAGTTTACATTTTTATATTGTCATGTACACCTTAAAATATCTAATGAACTAAATATATTGAGCTTCACAATATTTCATATTTTGAATTACTCAATTTATTATAGAATATTGAATCATAAATTCATATTTTTCAAGACTTTTATTAAAGAAAATTATGAAAGAAATTTATACAAATTTCAAGGCATCTAGGACAAGTCAAAATAAGAATTCTAAAATCCTCTGTCCGGATACCCAACCTGTCCGGACACCCGATAACTGGGTATACTAGTAGGCCTGGGGCGGTATTCTGAAAGACTTACGAGTCGTAACTTACGATTCGTGTTTGTTCATAATTTGATGTTAAACACGCGTTTGTGTCATTGCTCGCGAAAAGCTCTGTAGCCATAGAGCTATACATAGAGTAACTATAATAGTAAGAGCTATTATATAGAACTAGCAGACAACGCGCAAAAGTTTATTAAACTCTACCGAGCTTGTCTTTTCCTCTTTCAAAAGCAATTCTGCGCGTAAAAATGATGAAACAAACATTTCCATTGGCTGCGAGCATTATTATTCATGAAACTGAGATATGACAGCTCTCAAAAAGATACGACAGTCGTATAGAATTTTCAGAATACAAAAAGTTACGACTCGTACTGTAAGGGTGTCGTATCTTTTCAGAATACCGCCCCTGGCTCTAACTAGTTAGGTACATGTTCTTTTCTTGAAATAAGAATTTTAACTAAACTTTAAAGTTATCCAACTTACAAATACAACTACATGTAACTGTAGCATTGATGAATATTGGTTTTATGCCTTATGGCAAAATCGTGCTTTCTGCCACCACTGTTCTTTTGTAACTATGCGTGCATGCAGATTTCGTGTAGATCTATAAACCTTAGACTACCCCGGTAGGCCATGTAGGCCTAATTACCTTGCCCGACCAGACCGCTATCGCTTCGCGCTAACTCTACGGATCGCCAGCGCGGCGATCCGTAGAGTTAGTTAGTAGGCCTATCCTAGACCTAGTTAGGCCTAACTTAGCATAGATCTACATGCATTGATTTTGAAATGGAAATCTGTATCCTGCACACACTGAAAAGTGAATGGAACAGTGACAGAAACCAAGAGAATGATGTTATAAAAAGTAATAACTTGAAATTGAATCCATAGAAAAGGACTCACTTCAAGCGTCGATCAGGATCACGACATCGTCTGGCAGTTCTGAACTGAAGCGTGTATACGCGTACCGTACCGTACTCACTCCCGCAATGCATTATGCATTACGTATACATCGTATACCGTGGGTGATGGGGAACTTGGCCAGTCACAAACAGTCACAAATTGCACAGTGCGCCATAGACTTTGTACACACACAGTGCGCGGTGGCCAAGTTCTACTGCACTGCGATAAATTGAACTTTCGGACGTAAAATCACGCCTTTTGGAAAACTGCATTGACGATGAGCGATAATCTTTTACCACCGAACGCACCATGACATTGCAGTCCAATTGGTGGGAGTTTCTACCGAAATGAGCTGCTGAGTTTCGATTTACAAATGCGAGAATCAAGATGAAAAAAATTGTAATTTTCAAATTATTGTGAAAAAAATAAAAATGACAACTTTTTTTAGTTTAGAGAGCGACTTTCAGGCGATTTTTTGGATAACCAGGAGGACTACAGAACAGCAAGATACAAGTATTTTATGAGGAAAATGCAAATAAATCGTTTGATATAACTTATAATTCGCATGTTTACTGCATTCTCGGCAAATCTAATTTCAAAGCAAGTTCTCCCCCCCCCCCCCGGCCAAGTTCTACAGCACCCACGGTACAGCATAGGAAGCCCGCACGATTCCGAGACAGAGAAAAATCTTTGAGATAATCCACTTCAATCTTTACAACCGATTCATATGCCATGCCAACCTATACCTACAAATAATCTATAATGTTTATTTGTGTAATTTAGATGATTACTGTACATTTAACTTACCTCTGAAAGCTGTGGCATACTCCTCAAAACCCCACTCCTTTAAAAGCCCGTCAACGTCCATTTTCCAAATTACGCGATATCGATCAAATATTAAAACACGCGCGCGATGATCTGACGTAGTTGTCAATTAACCAATGAAATTACGAGTCGCAATCGCAACAAATGATGACCACGGCGAAAATGACCACGCGCAGTCAAAATTGTATTGATGTTGTTTCAAGAAAAAATACGACAAAATACGAGGAAAATAACCGCAAACGTGGTTAATAATTTTTAACCACGGCAAAAGTGTCGTTAAAGTAACCACGTACGATCTCCGTTTTTTTAGAGTGCAGGGTATATTGGTGAAGACTCTTGACTGTCATACACTTGTCTGTTCATTATCAGGGCGTTTTGTCTACATTCCCATTCGACTAAGATATACGTGGCAACGATGGAATAATCAAAATTCGGGGCCCGCAGGATGAGCAGTATTACAAAAGTGTGACAATGCCCAGAGTAAAGCGTTGGTCACATCCCACCGTGCGTGTTTTTAGTCCGTACGGTTTTTGGGGAGGCCACGGCCGCCACGTTTTTCTAAAAACGTAGGGAGGGAGTGGCAAAGGTAGGGAGGGAGTACCGGCAACGCGCGTCACACGCACTGTGTAAGTACGTGGCCCGCACGCCACGCCTGGCCGTGAACGGTTGCGTGCATCGTACGTTGCGCACGTGGTAAGTACGTTATACGTGCTTACAACGTGCTTACACCGTACGGTCTCCGTGCGGTTGCCACGTTATCGTCCGGAGGCCTTACTTACAAGTGCTGCTCACGTACGGTGTCCTTACTCACTCGCATGTTGTAAGTGCGTGCACGTGCGATGAACTCGGTGTTTATATAGGACGACATTCCGATGTTCTCCAGAAGTCCCAGCTGTTGCTGCCTCAAGATGCCGCCCATTCCACCGAAGAGACTATATACTGCATAAATCAGTGCGAACAACGTGCGTTGTAAGTGCTTACTCGGTACGGTCCACGTGAGTTCTGCGTGCTCATTGGATAGCTGAACTCGGGAAGTGGCGAGTAAGCACGGACCACGCACCTATCACGTGCGCCTTTAAAAGACGCACGGAGTCAGTACGTTGTGCGCTCGTTGGCAGTACCGGGCACGCACGTCACACGCACTGGGGTGAATCGGTAGCCCGAACGCAGCCCGAACGCAGCGAAAGTTCCTCGTGCACTAAAAGTGCTACGGTGTGTCTGCGTGCTCCCAAATCCGTACGGAGGCGGTACTCATCACGTACGGATACCCACATTTTGCCCACGTTTTTGCACGTAGACAGCACGCACTTGCAAGTACGGCGGGATGTGACCACCGCATTAAGTAGACCAAATGTCATGACTAAAGCGTTGGTCACATCCCACCGTGCGTGTTTTTAGTCCGTACGGTTTTTGGGGAGGCCACGTCCGCCACGTTTTCTGAAAACGTAGGGAGGGAGTGGCAAAGGCAGGGAGGGAGTACCGGCAAAGCACGTCACACGCACGGTGTAAGTACGTGGCCCGCACGCCACGCCTGGCCTAGGGCGGTTGCGTGCATCGTACGTTGCGCACGTGGTAAGTGCGTTGTACGTGCTTACAACGTGCTTACTACGTGCTTACAACGTACGGTCTCCGTGCGGTTGCCACGTTATCTTACGGAGGCCGTACTCACTCGCACGTTGTAAGTGCGTGCACGTACGAAGAACTTGGTGAGTCGGGGTATGTCGAAGTATATAGGACGACATTCCCATTTTCTCTAGAAGTCCCAGCTGCTGCTGCCTCCTCAAGATGCCGCCCATTCCACCGCAGAGACTCCGGGTTCTGATGCTGCAAGAACACCTTCAAGTGGCAGCGCATGAGCACGACGTGGTATTACTTGCCGTGATACGGGAGAGAGAGAGAGGCAACAGAGATGCCGACGCATGAGATGGTGGGTTCGCCCATGGATCGAGAGGAGGAGGCTTTTCGGGCAGTACGAAACGTTGTTCCAAGAGCTAGAGCGTGAATCGCGGGGGGACTATGTCGGATACATCCGAATGGACCCCAATCTCTTCGCCGAGCTCCTGCTCCGAGTGACCCCTCGAATCACCAAGTGCCCAAGGTGTGTGTCTTCATTTCTGCCATAACAAATTCTTGGTTTTGCTTTGTATTTGCTTTAAAATTTACGACTTCCGGGTGGCACACAACAGCATATTCACGTTCGTGCCGGAGGTCTGCACCGCCATCTACAAGGAACATAAGGAGGAGATGTTCAACATGCTCTCCACACAGGACGAGTGGAAAGCCGTCGCCAGCCAGTTTGGAACGCGATGGAACTTTCACCACTGTTATGGGGCGATCGATGGGAAACATATCGCCATCAAGAAGCCCAATAAAAGTGGATCGCTCTATTACAAGCGCTTCTGTTCTGTGGTGCTCCTGGCCATCGTGGATGCTAACTATTCCTTCGTGTGGTGCAAGGTGGGGGCAAACGGCTCTTCCTCAGACGCCTGCGTGTTCAACGAGTCCACCCTCCGGGGGGCACTGGAGGACAACACCATTGGATTCCCAGCACCGGATCCACTTCCAGGCGACGACCGGAACTTTCCCTACTTCATCGTAGGCGATGATGCTTTTCCCCTGCGAAAGTGGCTCTTGAAGCCATACAGTCGCCGTGCCATGACCCACAAAGAGAGCGTGATGAACTATCGGACCTCTCGGGCCCGTCGGGTTGTGGAGAACGGCTTCGGGATATTGACTCACCGGTGGCGGTGCCTACTCACCACCCTGCTGTTGGAGCCGGACAAGGTGATTCGCGTTGTGTTGGGCTGCCTCACCCTTCACAATTGGCTGCGAAAGCGCCGGCCCGGACTACAGGACCTTAATTTGGACCACGAGGATGAGGATGGCAACGTGGTCCCCTGGGCCTGGAGGGAGGATGTGCAGATGACCGAACCCAACCAGATGGTCGGCCAACGGGCCTCAAGGGAAGGGAAAACCCTGGGAAACTTATCGGAGAAGACCGGATTGACCGAGAAGAACTCAACCAGGCGCTCCTCCTGTTTCGCCGAGAACGAGCAGTTGGCCTTTTCCTTTGTTACACCCTTTTCATGTGACCCCTTCTCCGATCCACCAGCAGCACCCTCCTCATGATCAGACGCTTTGGCGTCACCATCTGACTCTTTTTCGCTCCTCCTCTCCTCATCCTCTCTGGCCCCCTCATCTTCCGCGGCCCGTTTCTGTTGGGCCTCTCTGGCCTTCTTATCCGCTGCCTTTTGAGCTGCAGATGCAGCTGACCCCTTATTCTGTGTCTTCTTCGGCGCCATCTTGGAGACGAAATGTTGGCACTCTTCCGTCGGCTCGGCTTTTGTATACTGCATAAATTAGTGCGCACAACGTGCGTTGTAAGTGCGGAGCACGTGCTTACTCGGTACGGTCCACGTGAGTTCTGCGTGCTCATTAGAAAGTTGAACTGGGGAAGTGGCGAGTAAGCACGGACCACGCGCTTATCACGTGCGCAGCACGCACGTGGTAAGTGCGCCTTCCGTAGAGCAAGTGATCGTGGGAAACAAATTTAAAAACGCACGGAGTCAGTGCGTTGTGCGCTCGTTGGCAGTACCGGGCACGCACGTCACGCGCACTGGGGGTGAATCGGTAGCCCGAACGCAGCGAAAGTTCCTCGTGCACTAAAAGTGCTACGGTGTGTCTGCGTGCTCCCAAATCCGTACGGAGGCGGTACTCACCACGTACCGATACCCACATTTTGCCCACGTTTTTGCACGTAGACAGCACGCACTTGCAAGTACGGCGGGATGTGACCACCGCATTAGTGACCAACATTATATACCTTTTCCCCTTTGTTTGCGAGGCAATAGCGCAGATGCGTCAGCTGCTTTGAATACAGAAAAATAGTACCCCCATAATTTATTTTACTAAGGCTGTAAGAAAGGAGGACAAAAGGGCAAGATTGAAGTGAGAGAGAGAGAGAGAGAGAGAGAAAGAGAGAGGAGGAGAGAAAAAGAGACTATCCCATGGTTTATATTCAATTTTCTTTAGAAATATATAAACCCGGTAGATTGTAATTGTAAATATTGCAGACAAAGAAATCTGAACCGGCGGGTTTAGTTTGGTGCAAGCCAGACATTTTTTAACAACAATTGCAACTTTTTCCAGGGACCCTTACATTACAAAATATTGCTATTCAAATAGCATAATAGTAAGATTCAACAATAATTCAAAAATAATAATTAATGCTTAGTAATTAAGAGAATATTCACTTCCCTCTCCATCTCTACTAAATCCTCCAAAAAAAAATGGGAACACAGTTGAAGGTAAAAGAGAAAGTTGATAATATTAGGTTTTAAACAATTTAAAAGGGTTATTTTTCAGGTACTGATTATTTAAATATGATTATAAAGTACTGAAGTTTAGCTTTAAAGAATTTTGGCTCTTACATAACATGTTTGCTCCTTTGCAGTGCTACCGCCTCTTTTCTAGGGGAAGGACTTTTGCCCTATAATATTTATATTTACTCGAGGTGTATTTGGCAATGACAAAGTTATAACAATTGAGGGGGAGGGGGGGGGTAGCAGTATTGATAATGGTGTGGCTTTATCGGAGTAGAATACGCCACATATTCATGTTTATGTCATCAAAACACTCATTTTTTGCTCTTCTCGTTTTGCATAGCAAGAGAAGTAAACTACATATATTGATCGTTGTTTGGGGGAGGGGGGAGGAGGCGTCAGAATTGTACGAATTGCTTTTGGCTCCATAGTCTATTTATACGCCACTGTTTATAGACAGCTGTGAATTGATTTCAAGGTAAAAATGGTTTGGACAAGGAGCATAAGGCTCCTCGTTTTTAATGTACATCATATTCATAATCATGATAGTAATAATGATTATAATAAAATAATTACAATAATATGATGATAATATAAACATTTCTCCTACTGCTACTACTACGCTGAAGAAAGGGTAAAACAAATTCATATTAGCAATATTAGTAATTCTTTTTGCACATCCCATACTTCCTTTTAATAATTATTTCTTGATATCAAGAAATAGGATTAAAGATTTGAAACGGCTTGCCGTAAATACGCAGCAATACGCAAGCCAAGCATCCAAAAGTGTGACTGAGTCAAAAGAGGAGAAAAAAGGCAAGATGGAAAAGAGAGGGGAAGAGTGAAAGAGAGATAAAGAGAAAGAGAGAGAGAGAGAGAGACTTGCCCGGGGTTTAGATTCAATTTTCTTTAAAAATGTTTAAACCCCGGTTTATTGTAACTGAAAACAATACAGACAAACAAATTCGAACCAGCGGGTTAAATTCGGTTCAAGGATGACATTTTTTAACAACAATAGAAGCTTCTCCCAGGGAACTTTACAATACAAACTATTGCTATTCAAATAAAACAGGAGTAAGATTCAACAAATAAGAAAATTATTCATTTGTTAGTAGAGAACTAGAGAATATTCAATTTTCTCTCCCTCTCTGCTAAATCCTCCAAAAACAGGGTGAGACCAGAGTTTCTCCTTTTTTGGATTCCCTTCATTTTTTAAGGTTGGAGAGAATGTAAATATTATTAGGTTTAAAACAATGTCAAAGTTTTATTTATCAGGTACTGATTTTCAAATAAGCTTATAAAGTACTGTTGTTTAGCGGTGAGGACTGTTGGCCCTTATTCGTAAAAGGTCTGACCCTTTTATTAAAGCGCCACTGCTTCTAATCTAGGACAAGGTGGTTTGCCCTTAGATTCATTCGAGGTGTTCTTTGCAATGATGTAGTACTCCCAATTGAAGGGGGCGGGGTGCGAGGATTACCCGGGGTAAATTAGACCACATTTTTACGGTTATGTGAATAAAATATGAGAACACTTATGTTTTGTTCTACTCATTTTTCATAGCATGAGTCGTGATCAACATAGATTGATCGTTGTTGGGGAAGGGGGGGGGGGGGTCTGCCACATTAATAATTGCTTTGGGGGCCATAATCTATGTATATGCCACTGTTATACAAAGATGCATTTCAATAGGCTTCTACTAATACGAAGAGGAAAGATTGTTCACATCATATCAGCAATATTAGTACTTCGTTTTTCTTTGATCGAGGTGAACCAGTGCACATTCCATACTTCCTTACACAAAGGTTGTATAAAGAAAGGAGGAAAAAAGAGGAAAGATTGAAGAGAGAGAGAGAGAGAGAGAGAGACTGGCCTGGGTTTTCGATTCAATTTTCTTTACAATTGTTTAAACCCGGTTTATTGTAATCGGAAACAATGCAGACAAACAAATCTGAACAAGCGTGTTCAATTCAGTGGAAGCCAGACATTTGTATACAACATTGAAACTTCTCCCAGGGACCTTTTAAAGGTTTACTTTTAATTTTGCTATTTAAATAGCACAAGAGTGAGATTCAACAAAAAAGAATAGTATTAAATGGTTGGTAATCAAGAGCATGTTCAGTTCTCTCTCCACCAAACACAAGATGGAAACACAGGCACATAATAATTCATGTAACAAAAATAAAGGTTGAATGTGGCTGGATCACAACAGTTTGGTATAACTCATGAATATTATCACACTAACATGATGTAACGTAAGAACAAAACAAAAGAAAAACAAATTAGTGCAGAGATTTTTCAACTAATGAACATATTAATTTTATCTTAAGTAGCGAGTTTCAATCACACTTTGGCCGCTCTCGCAAGCTCTCACTCGTTTTACTGTGGTCAAGCGACTTTGGGGCAAGCGGTTAATGAAAATAATAATCGTTAGCTTTCTTCTGGTATTAAATAAACTTGTTTTGATTGATTGTATAATTTTGTCGGAATAAAGGAAACAAAAAGGCTTGATCAATAACTTATCAGAGTCTGAATTGACCCTTTGACCTTGAATTCCCTGATGCAAGCGCACATAACAGGTTCTAATGACGTCATCTTCGCTCAATCGGTGTCTTTTATCGTAAATGCTACACTTACACAATGTTTATACATCTTTTTTTAATTATTGTTAAGATATAATATATTTTATCTGATATCACTGAAGTTTTGGGTTTCATTTAATGAGTAATTTTAAAATAAGAGCCATTTTACTGTTTTAATTTACTGGATCGTACCATTAAAGTCGCATGGTACAAAGATGCATTTTCCAACCGCGCCAAATGTAATATACGTTCCAACATCCACTGCTTTCTGCTCCACCAAACGTCCACATGCGAAGTCGTTTATCAACTAAATTATTCAAATGTATGGATGCTTCCTTCCCAGGTGTTTGTGTTGTTGAAGCATTTCATTCACCTGCTATCATTCTTTGTACTCTAATTTCCAGAACGCAAATTCAAATTACATTTTGGTTTTATAGTTTCATGCGGAGTCGTTTATCAACTATATTTATTCAAATTTATGAATGCTTCCTTCCAAGGTGTTTGTGGTGTTTATGCATTTTACTAATTCACTCACCTGTTATTATTCTTTGTACTCCAATTTTTATAATACAAAATTCATTTTGGTTTTATAGTTTCATTCAATAAGTAATCAATAAAAGAGTATGTTCTGCACAATCAAAACAATGTGTGTCCCTATTGTACAATGTAATGTGTCCCCTCATTTTGTAATAGGTAATTTACCCATTCACATAATGGAACTATCTGCCCGATGAAGCCAGTGGCCTGTGACCCCTGAGCACTCAACACCGTGTGGGAGTCAGTTTGTGGTCAACTTCTTTTATGAACGTATCCAAGCAAATGTTTCCATATTGGGGTCGGGTCGACATTGGATGAATCGCTCTGGGCGCCAATATTTATTTACATGCCACTGTTCATAGAAAGCTGTGAATGGATGTAAGAATAAAAATGGTTTGGACAAGAAAACATTAGTCTCCTTGTTTTTAATATACATCATACACATAATCATAATACGTGTGAAGATAACAATAACATTTCTTCTACTTCTACTTCTTCTACTACGCAGAAAAGAGAGAAAACAAATCCTATCACCGATATTCGTTGCCCGGGGTTTAGATTAAATTCTCTTTAATTTTTTTTAAACCCGGTGTATTGTTACTGGAAACAATACAGACAAACACATTTTAACCAGCGGGTTCAATTCGGTTCAAGGATGACATTTTTTAACAACAATATGAGCTTCTCTCAGGGAACATTACAATACAAAATATTGCTTTTCAAATAGCACAGGAGTGAGATTCAACAAATGAGGATAGTATTAATTGGTTAGTAATCTAGAGGATATTCAGTTTTCTCTCCCTCTGTGCTAAATCCTTCACACACAAAGTTGGAACACAGTTTCTCCTTTTTTCAGATTCCCTTCATTTTTGAAGGTTAGAGAGAATGTTGATAATAATTGTTTAAAACAATGTCAAAGTGTTATTTATCAGGAACTGATTTTCAAATAAGATTATTAAGTACTGTTGTTTATATGTATATAATATATAATGTATACGCCACTGTTTATACAAAGCTGTAACATTTCAACCGTTTCTACAAAAACGAAGAGGAAAGATTGTACTCATCATATCAGCAATATTAGTACTTCTTTTTTCTTTGATCGAGGTGAACCAGTGCACAGTCCATACTTTCTTACACGAAGGTTGTATAACGAGAGGAGGACAAAAAAGTAAAGATTGAAGAGAGAGAAAGAGAGAGAGAGAGGAAGAGAGCCTGTCCCAGGGTATATATTCAATTTTCTTTAGAAATATATAAGCCCGGTTGATTGTAATTGTAAATATTGCAGACAAACAAATCTGAACCAGCGGGTTTAGTTTGGTGCACCCCAGACATTTTTCAACAGCAATTTAAACTTATCCCAGGGACCCTAGGATTACAAATCATTGTTATTAATATAGCATAGGATTGAGATTCAAGGTCTTTGAACTTTGGTCGCCATAGTCTATTTATACTCCATCGTTCATACAAAAGCTATGAAATGCTTGGACAAGGTGCATTAGGCTCCTCGGTTTTAAACATCACATTCATAATCATGATAATAACTATCATAATGATAGTATGATTGCAATAATAACATTTCTCCAATCTAGGGTAAGGCATTTTCCCTAATATATTCACATTCATTCGAAGTGTAGTTGACAATGATGGATAAATAACAATGGGAGATGGGGGAGGGGCGACGAAAATCAGTATTAATACTGATGTGACTATATCCGGGCAAAAAACTCACCACATTTTCACGGTTATGTGATCAAAATACTTATATTCTATTAAAAAATTTGCGTAGAGAGAAAATTATATTGATCATTGTTGGGGAAGGGAGGGGGGGGGGGGTACGAGATTTTGATCATTGCTTAGGGCAACCTAATCTATTTATACGCCACTGTTTATACAGAGCTGTGAATTGATTTCAAGGTAAAAATGGTTTTGACAAAAAGCATTTAGCTCCTTGGTTTTAATATCCATCATATTCATGATCATAATAATAATAGTTATGACAATAATTATAATAATAAGATGATACTATTTAAATTTCACCTACTTTTACTACTACTACTACGAAAAAAGAAAAAGTAGGAAAATCATATCACCGATATTATAGTTCGTTTTGTACACCCCATACTTCCTTTTACTAAGGTTGTAAGAGAGGGGGGGGGGGGAGAGATAGACTGACCTGGGTGTTTAATTCAATTTTCTTTAGAAATGTTTAAACCCGGTTTATTGAAATCGGATACAATGCAGACAAAAAAAATCTGAACCAGCGGGTTCAATTCGGTGCAAGCCGTACATTTTATAACAACTATTGTAACTTATCCCAGGGACCGTTACATTACAAAATTACAGCATAAGAGCAAGATTTAATAGATAATAATAACAT
The DNA here is from genome assembly GCA_035222895.1 of Strongylocentrotus droebachiensis. Lineage (NCBI taxonomy): Eukaryota > Metazoa > Echinodermata > Echinoidea > Camarodonta > Strongylocentrotidae > Strongylocentrotus > Strongylocentrotus droebachiensis. Next base: position 84,232 of record JAVYIG010008097.1, read on the forward strand.
TGAATGGTTGCTTATCAAGATAATATTCACTTCTCTTTCCCTCTCTGCTAAATCCTCCAAACACAAGATGGGAACACAGTTTCTCTTTTTCAGTTTCTCCTTACTTTTAAAGGTAAAAGAGAATGTTGATAATATTTGGTTTTAAACAGTGTCAAATTGTTATTTATCAGGTACTGAATATTCCAATAAGATTATAAAGTACTGAAGTTTAGCTGTAAAGACTTTTGGCTCTTACATGGAAGGTTTGCCCTTTTTCAGTGCTACCGCTTTCTTTCTAGGGCAAGGACTTACGCCCTAATACTTATATTCGTTCGGGGTATACTTAGCAATGACGGAGTTATAACAATTCAGGGGGAGGGGAGGTGGGGAGGAATAGCAGTATTGATAAGAATGTAGCTATACCCGAAGTATTATACGCCACATATTCATGGTTATGTGATCTAAATACTCGTTTTTTCCCTTTTCATTTGCATAGCAAGAGAGGTAAACTACGTATATTGATCGTTGTCGGAGGAGGGGGTAGGACATTTATGAATTGCTTTGGACGCCATTATCTATTTATACGCCACTGTTTATAGACGTGAATGGATTTTAAGGTAAAAATGGCATTAGGCTCCTGTTTTTTAACATACATCATATTCATAATCATGATAATAATAATGATTATAATAAAACTAATTTTAAGAACATGATGATAATATTAACATTTCTCCTACTACGTTGAAGAAAGAGTAGAAAATCAAATCAGCAATGTTGAAAATTCATCCTTTGATCGAGGTCAACCAGTGTGAAGGCTGTACTAGAGAGGAGAAGAAAAAAAAGATTGGACAGAGAGAGAGAGAGAGACTAGCCCGGGTTTAGACCCGGTTGATTGTAATTGGAAACAATGCAGTCAAACAAAACTGAACCAGCGGGTTCAATCCGGTTCAAGCCAGAATTTTCTCAACAACAATTGAAACTTCTCCCAGGGACTGTTACATTATTCAATATTGTTATTCAAATAGCAGAGGAGTGAGATCCAACAAATAAGAATAATACTAAAATGCTGGTGATCAAGAGAATATTCATTTCTCTCTCCCTCTCTGCTAAACCCTCCAAACAAAAGATGGAAACACAAGCAAATAATAATTCATGTAACAAAAATATAAGGTGAATGTGGTGGGATCACACAAGTTTGGTATAACTCATAGATATTATCACACTAACATGATATAACATAAGTACAAACGAAAAAGAAAACAAATTAGTGCAGAGATTTTTCAACTAATGAACATATTGATGTATCTTTCCTCAAATATGTAAGAAATCAAGCAATAAATAGTCTTAACAAATAGATGGGGACTGGGAGGGGGAGGGGTAGGGTGCGAGGGTGTGGCTTCCACCAGGGTAAAATAGACCACATTTTCACGGTTATGTGATAAAGATACTCATGTTTTTAATCAAAGATTGATTGTTGTTCGGGAGAGGGGTCGTTGGAGGAGGGATTTGGGAGGGGGGGGGGGGTCGCAATTTAAAAGTTTGCTTTGGTCGCCATAGTCTATTTATACTCCATCGTTTATACAAAAGCTATGTAATGATGTCAAGGTAAATGGTTTGGACAAGGCGCATTAAGCTCCTCTGTTTTAAACATCACATTCATAGTCATAATAACCATAATAATGATAGTATGATTGCAATAATAACATTTCTCCAATCTAGGGTAAGGCATTTTCCCTAATATATTCACATTCATTCGAAGTGTAGTTGACAATGATGGATAAATAACAATGGGAGATGGGGGAGGGGCGACGAAAATCAGTATTAATACTGATGTGACTATATCCGGGCAAAAAACTCACCACATTTTCACGGTTATGTGATCAAAATACTTATATTCTATTAAAAAAATTGCGTAGAGAGAAAATTATATTGATCATTGTTGGGGAAGGGAGGGGGGGGGGGGCGGGGTACGAGATTTTGGTCATTGCTTAGGGCAACCTAATCTATTTATACGCCACTGTTTATACAGAGCTGTGAATTGATTTCAAGGTAAAAATGGTTTTGACAAAAAGCATTTAGCTCCTTGGTTTTAATATCCATCATATTCATGATCATAATAATAATAGTTATGACAATAATTATAATAATAAGATGATACTATTTAAATTTCACCTACTTTTACTACTACTACTACGAAAAAAGAAAAAGTAGGAAAATCATATCACCGATATTATAGTTCGTTTTGTACACCCCATACTTCCTTTTACTAAGGTTGTAAGAGAAGGGGGGGGGGGGAGAGAGATAGACTGACCTGGGTGTTTAATTCAATTTTCTTTAGAAATGTTTAAACCCGGTTTATTGAAATTGGATACAATGCAGACAAAAAAAATCTGAACCAGCGGGTTCAATTCGGTGCAAGCCGTACATTTTATAACAACAATTGAAACTTATCCCAGGGACCGTTACATTACAAAATTACAGCATAAGAGCAAGATTTAATAGATAATAATAACATTGAATGGTTGCTTATCAAGATAATATTCACTTCTCTTTCCCTCTCTGCTAAATCCTCCAAACACAAGATGGGAACACAGTTTCTCTTTTTCAGTTTCTCCTTACTTTTAAAGGTAAAAGAGAATGTTGATAATATTTGGTTTTAAACAGTGTCAAATTGTTATTTATCAGGTACTGAATATTCCAATAAGATTATAAAGTACTGAAGTTTAGCTGTAAAGACTTTTGGCTCTTACATGGAAGGTTTGCCCTTTTTCAGTGCTACCGCTTTCTTTCTAGGGCAAGGACTTACGCCCTAATACTTAGATTCCTTCGGGGTATACTTAGCAATGACGGAGTTATAACAATTCAGGGGGAGGGGAGGTGGGGAGGAATAGCAGTATTGATAAGAATGTAGCTATACCCGAAGTATTATACGCCACATATTCATGGTTATGTGATCTAAATACTCGTCTTTTTCTCTTTTCATTTGCATAGCAAGAGAGGTAAACTACGTATATTGATCATTGTTGGAGGAGGGGTTCGGAAATTTATGAATTGCTTTGGGCGCCATTATCTATTTATACGCTACTGTTTGTAGATGTGAATGGATTTTAAGGTAAACATGGTTCGGGCAAGAAGCATTAGGCTCCTCTTTTTTTTACATACATCATATTCATAATCATGATAATAATAATGTTTATAATAAAACTAATTTTAAGAATATGATGATAATATTAACATTTCTCCTACTACGCTGAAGAAAGAGTAGAGAAATCATATCAGCAATGTTAGTAATTCTTTATTTTTGATCGAGGTCAACCAATGTGAAGGCTGTAAGAAAGGAGAAGAAAAAACGATTGGACGTAGAGAGAGAGAGAGAGAAAGAGAGAGAGAGAGACTGGCCCGGGGTTTAGACCCGGTTGATTGTAACTGGAAACAATGCAGAAAAACAAATCTGAACCAGCGGGTTCAGTTCGGTGCAAGCCAGACATTTTTCAACAACAATTGAAACTTCTCCCAGGGACCCTAACATTACAACAAATATTGTTATTGAAATAGCAGAAGAGTGAGATCCAACAAATAAGAATAATACTAAAGTGCTGGGGATCAAGAGAATATACACTTCTCTCTCCCTCTCTGCTTAATCCTTCAAAAACAAAGTGGGAACACAGTTTCTCTTTTTCAGATTATATTCATTTTTGAAGATTACTTTCTTTTACTCTTTTTGCATAGCAAGAGTCGTGATCAACATAGATTGATCGTTGTTGGGAAAGGGGGGGGGCTGCCACTTTAATAATTGCTCCGAGGGCCACAATCTATGTATACGCCCCTGATTATACAAAGCTGTGAATTGATTTTAAGGTAAAAATGGTTTGAACAAGGTGCATCAAGGTCCTCGGTTATAACGTCAATCATATTCATAATCATAATGACAATAACAGTAACATTTTTTCTACTTCTACTCCTACGAAGAAGAAGAGTAATAAAATCATATCAGCAATATAATTAATTCTTTGTTCTTTGATCGAATTGAACAGGTGCACATTCAAAACTTCCTTGTACGAAGGCTGTAAGAGTTGAGGGAGAAAAAAGTCAAGATAGGAGAGAGAGAGAGAGAGAGAGAGAGACTGTCCCAGGGTTTATATTCAATTTTCTTTAGAAATATATAAGCCCGGTTGATTGTAATTGAACAAAATGCAGACAAACAAATCTAAACCAGCGGGTTTAGTTCGGTGCAAGCCAACGTTTTTCAACAACAATTGAAACTTTTCCCAGGGAACCTTACATTACAACATACTGTTATTCAAATAGCAGAGGAGTGAGATCCAACAAATAAGAATAATATAAAATGGCTGGTGATCAAGATAACATTCACTTCTCTCTCCCTCTCTGCTTAATCCTTCAAAAACAAAGTGGGAACACAGTTTCTCTTTTTTAGATTCGATTCATTTGTGAAGGTTGAAGAGAATGAAAACAATATAAGGTTTAAAACAGTGTCAAAGTGTTATCTATCAGGTACTGATATTCAAATAATAAAGTACAGTTGTTTAGCTGTAAGCACTATTGGCTTATACATGAGAGGTTTGTCCCTTTTAAGTGATACTGCTTTTAATTTAGGACAAGGTGTTTTGCCCTAATACTCACATTCATTCGACGTGTTGTTGGCAATGATGGAGTGATCACAGTTGAAGGAGGGGGTGGGGGTCCGAGGAATACCCGGGATAAATTAGAACACATTTTCATATTTATGTGAATAAAATATTAAAATACTAATTTTTGTTCTACTCGTTTTGCATAGCAAGAGTCGTGATCAACAGAGATTGATAATTGTTAAGGGTGGAAGGGGGGGGGGAGGGGGGCTGCGTCTTTAATAATTGCTTTGGGGGCAATAATCTATGTATACGCCACTATTTGTACATAGCTGTTCATTGATTTTAAGGTAAAATAGTTTGAACTAGTTGCATTAAGGTCCTCGGTTATAACAATACATCCATCATATTTATAATCATAATAATAATAACAATAACAATTATAACGATAATATGATGATATTAATAATAATATTCCTACCTCTACTTCTTGTTCTACAAAGAGTAGACAAATCATATCAGCAATATAAATAATTCTTTGTTCTTTGATTAAATTGTAAAGGTGCACATTTCAAACTTCCTTGTACGAAGGCTGTGTGATATGAGGGGAAAAAAAATGAAGATTGAAGAGAGAAAGAGAGAGAGAGAGAGACTGTCCCAGGGTTTATATTCAATTTTCTTTAGAAATGTATACACCCGGTTGATTGTAGTTGAACAGATGCAGACAAACAAATCTGAACCAGCGTGTTCAGTTCCGTGCAAGCCAGACATTTTTCAACAACAATTGAAACTTCTCCCAGGGACCCTAACATTACAACACACTGTTATTCAAATAGCAGAGGAGTGAGATCCAACAAATAAGAATAATATATCATGGCTTGTGATCAAGATAATTTTCACTTCTCTCTCCCTCTCTGCTTAATCCTTCTAAAAACAAAGTGGGAACACAGTTTCTCTTTTTTTCAGATTCTCTTCATTTTTGAAGATTACAGAGAATGTTGATAATATTAGGTTTTAAACAGCGTTAAAGTGTTATTGATCAGGTACTGATAAGATTATAAAGTACTGTTTTTTAGCGGTAATGAATGTTGGCACTTATATATGAAAGCTTTGTCCCTTTCAAGTGCTACTGCTTCTAATCTAAGGCAAGGTGTTTTGCCCTAATATTCACATTCATTCGACGTTTTATTGGAAATGATAGAGTAATGACATTTGAAAGGGGGGGGGGGATGGTGCGAGAAATACCTGGGGTAAATTAAACCACCACATGTTCATGGTTATGTGAATAAAATATTAAAATACTCCAAACACAAAATAGGACGCAGTTTCTCTTTTTCAGATTCTCTTTACTTTTGAAGGTAAAAGAGAATGTTGATAATATTAGGTTTTAAAACAGTGTCAAAGCGTTATTTATCAGCTACTGAAAATTCAAAACAGATTATAAAGTACTAGAGTATAGCGGTAAGGACTCTTGGCTTTTAAGCTGGGCTCCACTTATCCGAGTTGTATTAGCGAGTTAAGGCGAGTTGACATGTCCAACATTTTGGAACTGCTCGCTACTTCGAGGAGAGTCGTAGAATGGTGTAAAGATTTACGCTAAGCCATACCGAATTGTTGCGAGTTATCCCGAGTTACAAGAAAAGCTGTTCGCGAGTTTTTGCGAGTGCCTCTTTGAGTCAACTTACCACAACTCGCCATAACTTGCTAATACAACTCGGCTAAGTGGGAGCGCTGCTTTACGTGAACGTTTTTTTTCATTTTCAGAGCCACTGCTTCTAGTCTATCAAAGGGTGTTTTGTCCTTATATTCATATTTAATTGAGGTGTACTTGGCAATGGTGTTGAGGGAAGGGTGGATGAGGAGGGGGAAGGGGCGCGAGGAAGAGCAGTACTAATGATATGGCTATACTATAAATCCTTCGAACACAAGTTGGGAATGTATTTTCTCTTCTCCAGCTTCCCTTCGTTTATGAAGGTTGAACATAATGTTAATTAGATTGAGAAAAATGTCAAAGTGTTATTTATCAGGTACTAAAAAGCATCGTACAGAATTGTTGATTATTGGTGAGGACTCTTCACTCTAATATTTGTTTCTTGTCACTGTGTTACCGCTTTCAATCTTGGGCAAGGTGTTTTGCCCTAATATTTCAATGAGACCGAGGTGATCATGGCAACGACGGAGCAATAACAATGGGTGGGGGGGGGGGGAGGAGTGGCGGATGAAGAGCAGTATTAATAATCATGTGGCTATAAACACTGGCCAAAGTAAACCATATTTGCAAGAATTATATCATTAAAATGAGTCGTGAACAACATAAATTGATCAATATTGCAGATGCATCCACTAATATGAATACAGAGTATTATTATTATTATCCATCGTGTTTTTCACTTGATAATGACCCTTCCTAGATTTCGCTGTGAGGCAAGTAAATATGGTTAACAACATATACAATCTAGTATTTTCCCGTATTAACGAATCGTTAATATACACGTTCTTTTCTTTAGGTTGATGCATTATTATACGAAGTTTAATTGTTTTTTGTAATGTTTGTGTAACCAAAATGAAATCGTTTAGATGTGTAAACAATCAATAATTAATCTTTGTGGTCTTACCTTGTTTTTAAGCAAAGGATCACCTTATTAAGTGGAAACCAAGTTTCAATTTAGGAATGTTCTCTCAAAAATTATTAAAAATTACTACTTGTTGTAATATCACTGCAATTAGGATTGCAATTAATTATAAAACGAAGTGAATCCTTAAAGCGTCAATTGCCACTTCAAGTCATGGTGTATTAAAGAGCAGCAATGACAAAATAATTTTGATGAAATTTAACGGCAAGCGGTGCTAAGATTACTTTTCCTTTAAGACTATACCATTGGACTTTAGTACACATCTAAGTAATATAGCAATATTGAGGTTTTATAGCAACTGCTTTAAATATATGATTCTTTCCTGAAAAAAAAAGTATTTCGGATCTTGATTTGAATCAAGTACAACGTTTGAAATTCTTGCTCAAAGGCAGTACTATCTCTTGTTTATATTAATCAGTAACATTCAAGTAGAAATAAACAGAACTCCACTTGTTAATTTCAGAACGCGAAACTCTAAAGAGGCCTACTACCTGATCGGAATGTCATGAATTAATTTTGGGCGCCATAATATATATATTTATACGCCACTGTGTATACAGAGCTATGGTTTGATTTCAAGGTAAAAATGGTTTGGACAAGAAAAGAAGCATTAGGTTCATCAGCTTCCACATCATCATATTCACAATCATAACATCAATAAAAAACAATAATGATAACAATGACATTTCTCGTATTACTACTACTACCAAGAAAAAAGAAAAGAGTAAAAGAACCATTTCAGCGATATTAGTGATTATGTTTTCTGTGATCGAGGTAAACTAATGCACATTCCACATTTCGTTGAAAAAAGGCTGGAAGAGATAAGAAAAAAAAAGCAAGCAGGAAGACAAAAGGAGAGAGAGAAAGAGAGGCCCAGGGTTTAGATTCATTTTTTTTTAGAAAGGCTTAACCCCGGTCCTGATGTTGATGTATCTGCCGCTTGGATGCCATGTTACGCTAAATAAAAATAGTACCAAAGTGTAGTTTATTGTTAGTGAAAATATTTCAGACAAAAAACTTTGAACCCCGCGGGTTCTACTCTTTACAATCTCTAAATTTTGTAACAACAATGAAGACTTCTCCCAGGTAGTCTAACATTATTCGGATAGCGTGTGAATGAGAATAGTACAAACAAGAATTGTATATCATCGTCGGTAATCGTGAGAATATTCATTTCTTTTTCCCTCTCTGCTAAATCCTCCGAACACAAGTAGGGAACATATTTGTTTCTTCTTCAGTTTCCCTTCATTTATGAAGGTTGAAGAGAATGTTGCTTATATTATGCTGAACACTAATTCAAAGTGTTATTTATCAAGTACTGAATATTCGAATAGCATTATGTAGGACTGTTGTTAAGTGATGATGACTCTTGACTCCTATATACTAAAGGTTTGTTCCTTTCCAGTGCTACCGCTTTCAATCTTGGGAAAGGCGTTTGCCTAAATAATATATACCATTCGACCGATGTGTACTTTGCAACGATAGAGTAATAGTAGTTGGTGGGATGGGGTGGGGGCGGAGGAACGGGATTAATAATAGTGATTTGGCTATACCCTCGCTAAAGTAGACCCCCTTTTTTACTTTTATATGATGAAAATCCCTCTGTGTTTTATATTTATTTTCAAGGCAAGAGTCGTGAACAACAGTGATTGATCATTAGCGTCAAACAATGTAAATACAGAGTATTGATTTTCAATTTATTATATTATCATTATGTCTTGTTTTTCATGTGATATTGGCCCATCCTACATTCTACAGCTGTGAGGCAAGTAAATACGGTTAACACAATAACAAAATTTACTTTTTTTCTTGACGAATTCTAAAATACAAACTGCTGCTAAAGTGTAAGCTGCTGCGATGGATTGACCTGCTGCTTAAAGGGAGTATAGCCTGACGAGGCTATTAGTCCTTTCCTTGGCCTGACT